>SNQJ01S0056722.1:0-14492 GCA_010110895.2 Picea sitchensis | reverse complement strand
GTGCACCACCTGTCATCCACTCATGTCTGTCACCTCCACTCATTTCACTCACTAATATCACTCCTCTCAACACTCGACACTTGTCCTCCACTCACCTCCACGTAATACAAATCCATTGATATCACCTATCACCTCCATGCATCCTGTCTTCCTATTGTACGCACGATTCCACATCTTCCTGTTCACCACCAGCTCATCACAGAGAAACAGATAAGAAGAGATAGTTACAGTTGAGACAGAGTGCTCTTAGCCTTCGAAATCTCAGACACAGACATAGAGTTAAGTCTCAATCATAGGTCGATGCAGGTTAGTTCTAGAACACTTCAGCAGACTCTTCTCATGCAGTGGATTGTCTCCAGTGGCCTCCAACAACTCGTAGGAATGCCATCATTCAATGCAGAACTCTTTTCTGGCACTCCGATTCTTTTTCAACCATCTCATTTCCTCAAGCGCATGCATCAGTTCTGTCTCAGGGACAGTAGTAGTTTTAGTTTATTAATTTCAACGTTTATTAGATTAGATACAAGAGTGGTCTTATGTGTGTGATAAGAACAACTCTGGTTGATTAAGTTCAGTATCTTAGTGGAGTTAATAATTCTTTTTATGAACAATTACCTAAATTTAGGTCTCAGTCCCCTAAGGACGAGAGCCTTTGCAACTCTTTTAAATAGTTAGTTTTTTTATATTGTAAAGGTCATATTTTTGGGGAAAGAATAGAAACACATTAGACTAGTTGAACCCGTTCTACGCATGGATTAAATCTCTCTACCTTGTGAACATACTCTTGATGACAGTGTTTTGTTCAAATATTTATGTGTTTTTATTCTTGTCTTGAATACAATTTTTTATTTGTGCAATGTACATTTCATTTCCTTTCAGCTATTTTATAACTTGTTTTTACTAATATGCAACCTGTTAAACAACTAATTCTTTGGTGAAGATTTGTTTTTTTCAACTTGTGGGATTAATTGTTCTTTTGAGACATGTTTGATGTCTTGAAATAATATTTTAAGTAATGAATTTCTTGCAGCAGATTATTCATTGAGTAGTTTATTGTTTCCCTTTGTTTTCTATTATTTCACTGGTCTGTCATTGGTGCTCCATCAGCCAAGGAGGACCTTCATCCATATGGTTCTTCCAACCCAAACTTCCTTTTTTATTGATAGAATAACCCTCTAACCAACCAACAAAAAATTAAAAGTAACAATCATTATAAACCGATAGGTGGCCTAGGTTTTCCCTTTAGCAGTCGGGTGCAGACCTTAGGACCAACATTTTCTGGCGTCATTGCCGGGGAACGGAGTAACATAATATCTTTCTCTGGGATAACGAAAAATATCAGATCTGATATTTTATGGTGAACAAAGACCAGACACATTCATATTGCATATCATTCACTTGGCGACTCCATGGTTAAATAATCGAGTGGCGACTCCACAGTTTTGAGAAGTCATATTTTCAGATGGAAGTCGTCTTGGCTTGGAGGTTTTCTCCATTGAATTTCTCAGTTGTTCCTGGTTTTCCAAATGTTGTTCCTACTATATATGAGTGGGGTGATTTTTTTTCCGAGATTTAGAGAACATATAGATGACAACCCTACTGACCATTTTCTTGAGTTTCATGAACTCATGCATTAGTGGGGAATACATCATGAGGATATATTAATGAATATGTTCATGTACTCATTAGAGGGAGATTCTCATGAGTGGTATCATTACTTTCCCACTGCTAGCATCTCCTCCCTAGAATAGTTCCATGATGCATTCAGTAAGCATTGTAAAAGGTTTTTTCCAGCTGATTTACTTTTTGAGAACTGATGTGAAGAATTTGAATATTATATTCGACAGTCACTTATTATTTACTCTAGTAGTGAAAATAAAGGGGACTTTTCCGTTGAGGAAGTGGAGGAAGATTCAGTTACATATGAGTCTTCTTCTGATCCTTTTATTCAAAAATATGATGTTGGGAATTACATTAATGATGAAATTGATGATAACAAGGATTTGGATACATCTTTCATTATTCTAGGTGACTCAAAGCGTCATTGTTATGATACATCTATTTTTCTATGTTCTAATGAAGATTTGATTAACTATGAGGAAAGTGATGTTGAAGGTCACGGGAAAAATTTTCCCCTTCCTTCTAAAATTGTTGAGCAACAAGAAATCTATAAATCTGAAGATGACATTCTGGATCTAGAAAGAGCAAAAACCAACAATGCAAAAGACATACCCATTCATTTCAAACTACAATATGAGCAATATCAAGAGTTTGTTTCCCTTTATGGTTGTGAATCACATGAATTTCATGAGTTGTTTTAACGAGGACAAGAGCAACTCAGTCTTGTTTATAATGTAGATCTCACACAACAACAACTTTGTCCTCTCAACTAGTTGGAGGATTTTCATGAGTTTCAAGATCCAATAGCGAGATGAATGGATTATTATTTTTCTAAAATCCCAAAGGTTAGAAGTTTTATTATGATCATCATTTGCAACTATAAGTACCAGATGCCTGCCAACTTTTTGTCTCATTTTATATGCCCTCTTTGGTTTATTCTAAACAGTGACCTGCACAGATTTACTATTCTCAGTCAAATATTTTATGGGTTTCATTGGAAGTGGAATTACACATGATTGAGTTGGTTTTTAGATAAATAGAGTAGGTAGTAGGAGAATAAGCTCATAGTTCGAGAACTTTTTAATTTTTTTAGTTCGCAGATTGTTTTTCAGTGTGTTGGTTTTCAGTAGCTTGTTTGAATAAGAGACTCCATACCCCAACAAAGGCACTAGGGTTTAGCTACAGTTTCAAGTTTTATAAGAGACTCCATAGCCCAACCAAAGGCACTGGGGTTAGATTCAATGTTAGTTTTTAGAGATGCATGGTTGGAAGGCAGAACAAAGGTAAGAAATGGAAGGTAAGAGCAGTTATTTAATCTCAAGGTACCGATCTATAATTCTTAGCACCTCACAGGGACGCGCTATCCCCAATTGGATCCAATGTTGTAACCTAGGTCTGCACCCCTACCTCTCCTCTCTCTCTTCCCTATGCCTTCATCAATTTCTCATCTTTGGGTTGGTTAAGTCAGTTTCCCATTACTGAATGACTTGGGTCTTATTCATTTCTTTCTGGCTTGATTCTTTGTGCATTTATTTTCTGTGTTTCCTGAAAGGATAAAATTCATATCGTATTTGGTTCAGAATGCTTGTCATCATGTTTTCCATTGATTGAGATCAAAACATGTTGAAAAAGTTTTTATATACACAGGAAACGCCGATTGACAAATGCATCGACTCAAAATGGACATTTTCGGGTCCGAATTGTCGAAACGAACAAGGTAATTTTCAAAGGTAAAGATCCAACAAGTCGATCAGATCAACGACTCTCGTCTATTTGGGGGTGTAGAATTGTGAAAAGTCTTACATAAAGAATTATCCGAAGTGTCGAACTCCCAAAGAGCTGAAGATATGAAGTCTCGAACTCCCGAAGAGCCTAAGTCTCGAAGTACCGAAGAGCCAAAGTAGTCAAACTCTCAAAGAGTCGTACTAGTCGAACTATCAAAGAGCCAAACTAGTTGAACTCCCAAAGTGTTGAAGTCACGAAATATCCGAAGACCCGAAGAGTCGAACTAGCCAAAGACCCGAAGATATGAAGTCCCAAAGTCTCGAACTAGCTGAAGACCCGAAGACCCAAAGTCCCTAAGTCCTAAAGAAAGTTTGGACCACTCATTGGTGACAACACGTGGAGACAGATCATTCACTTTGGAGATTTTCCTTCAGTAGATTTTCATGCTTCACATTTGAGACTCTCAAAGCCCGAAGTGTTGAAGCATGTGGAAACCATAATTTGAGACATGTGTCACACTCATCAGTCATGAAATGTGGCACTCATTCCAGCTCATTTGGTGGTGACATTCGCCCATCTCCATGTGACACATGTCACCCTTCTTTCCATCACACGTCATTAGTCTTGACATCATATGATGATGGGCCACCATGTCACTTTTGAGATTTTCCTCTAGGAGATTTCCAAGCATAACATTTGAAACTCCTGAAGACTGGACTTCCGAAGTGAATCTGGACCATCCATCAATGAGGACATGTGGCAACATATCATTCACTTCAGATATTTCCTCCGAGATATTTTTCATGTTTTACATTCAAAACACCTGAAGCCCGAAATTCTGAAGTGAAACTGGACCATTGATGTCAAGTCAATGAGAACCATCGATCCTTGTATCAGGTAAAAATCACCTAGATCACATATCATAATCAGATCGACAACCACAATTCATTGTGGGGACGTAAAATGCCTAGACATTAATTTTCCAAAGCGGTCTCGTAATTGGAACCATGGTATTGGTGGAAGGGTACATGGAAACTTGTGGGGGATTACGGGCCCAAAAGTGGTGTATAACCAAACCAACTTTGACAACTTCTACAATCACATGATTATATGACATCATGTCTCCATCTCACCTCCATCTCACCTCCACTCACACTCCCTCTACTGCTCAAATTTCGCCACCTGTCCTCCAATAACCCCCACACTAATATCCATCAGTAGTGGACCACCTCTCCATATCAGCGGTCCTTATCACATATCAGACCCCCNCCAAGAAAGTGGTTTATCTACAGTGGGCCCTACTTAACATGGAGGCTCCTCAGGATTTCAGACCCCCCCTCTCCGGAATCCTACTGGATTTCTTCTCAAAACCACCCCTCTCACTGTGTGCCACCTGTCCTCCACTCATGTATATCACCTCCACTCATTTCACTCACTAATATCTCTCCTCTCACCACCCGACACTTGTCCTCGACTCACCTCCACATAATACAAATCCATTGATATCACCTATCACCTCAATGCATCCTATATTCCTATTGGACACCTGCTTCCACGTATTCATGTTCAATGCCATCTCATCATAGAGAAAGTGAGAAGAAGGGCCAGTTATAGTCGAGACAGAGTGCTCTTAGGTTCCAAAAGCTCAGACAGAGACATAGACTTATGTCTCAGTCACAGGTTGACACAGGTTAGTTCTAGAACACTTTAGTAGAATCTGATCATGCAACCAATTGTCTCTAGTGGCCTCCAATATCTTGCAAGCATTCCATAATTCAACGTAGAACTTTGTTCTGCCACTCCGATTCTTTTTCTGCCATCTCATTTCCTGCAGCGCATGCATAAGTTTTGTCTCAGGGACAATAGTAGTTTCAGTTGATTAATTCCAACGTTTCTTAGATTAGATACAAGAGCGGTCTTATGTTTGTTATAAGAACGACTCTTGCTGATCAAGTTCATTATATTAGTGAATTTAATAAAAAAAATTATGAACAGTTACCTAAATTTAGGTCTCATTCCCCTAAGGACGAGAGCCTCTGCAACTCTTTTAAATAGTTAGTTTTTGGATATTCTAAAGGTCAAATTTTTGGGGAAAGAATAGCATTACATTAGACTGGTTGGACCCATTCTACGCATGGATTAAATCTCTCTACCTGTTGAACATACTCTTGATGAAAATGTTTTGTTCAAATCTTCATATGTTTTTATTCTTGTCTTGAATACAGTTTCTGATTTGTGCAATGTACATTTCATTTCCTTTCATCTATTGTATAACTTGTTTTTACTGATATGCAACCTGTTAAATAGCTAATGCTTTGGTGAAGATTTTTTTTTTGCAACCTATGGGAGTAATTGTGTTTGTGACACATGTTTGATGTCTTGAAATAATATTTTAAGTAATGAACTTATTGCAGTAGATTATTCATTGAGTAGTTTGTTGTTTCCCTTTTTTTTCTATTATTTCACTGGTCTGTCATTAGTGTGCAATCAGCCAAGGAAGACCCTCATCCATATGGTTCTGCCAACCCAACCTTCCTTTTGTCTTTATAGAATAACACTCTGACCAACCAACAAAAAATTAAAAGAAATGATTATTCTAAACTGATAGGTGGCCTAGATTTTCCCTTTAGCACTCGGGTGCAAACCTTAGGACCAACAGGCCTGACCACTCCATTCAAAATGAAGCTCAACACTACACAAATATCATGCCTTTTCCGCTCATTTACATATATTTTTCATCGCCACCATGGAACCTATCATAATGTCAGTAGGAGAGAAAGACCTTGTGTCAAACAAAGAAGCCCTAATTGACCGAGATTAAGATGTGTTCGACACTGAAATCACCATTTCTCCCGTCTTCGTGTCTTGAGATAATTAGTCTGACAATGTAGGGAAGCAGATACCCTTCCTTGAAGTAGTTCAATCCACTATAGTCCCTTACATTATTGAGGTCTTGTTCCCTTTCCCCAAATTCATAGGCTGGTGTGCATAGCAGTATTCCCAAGAAGAGAAAGTTGTCGTAAATAAACAGGGGTACAAGGCCATGTGTAGGGTAGAGAGTCTGTCAATTTGAGGCTCCCTCGGCATACCAGAGTCCTTCTCTGCAGTGTCTGAACCATTTGAGGAAGAAAATCTAATTAGAGTTTACAGGGATTGTCCATCATAAGTCAAAGACCTATTCTTACAGACAGTTGTCAAACCAGAGAATATTTTTGAAAGTATGTCTTTGCTAATGAGTGTGAGTGTCATGGTTATTGAGGTCCAATGGGTATGTTCCCTACTGAATCAAATTTTAGGTCTAGATAATGACAAACATGTGGTTGAGGTCATGTTGGGTTTTATTTTAGCAATTTTCCAGTCAGAGTCTAGTATGTCATTCTGTTTAATCTTCTATCAATTCATAGCTGATAATATCCACAAACAACTATTGAATTTTCAGTCACTAAGACATTTCAGATATTACACATACTTGCTGAAGATTTTCCTGGAAACAAATAAGAGAGAGTTCCCTGAAGCAACATTCATATCAACTGAATATAAAAGGATCACATTTCTCATTTCATCAACAAGGTCATGTCCAAGTTTTACAGCTTGATTTTCAACACCAGCCTACCAAGATTCTTGGATGACATGAGGAGCTATTTACAACCAAATCCAGAAAATAGGGTAGGGTACTGGGTACTGTTCATGCATTCAACAGTGGTTTGGGTTTATGGTTGTCATGAATCCCCCTATCTTCTTCCTATTTTTCTGACACCCAGAGTCTTTTCCCTTGAATTCATTAGGAAAATAATCATATCAAAGACAAAGCATTTCCTAAAATTTCACAAAGCCTCCAACCTCAAATTCCCTTTCATCATTGGACCCTTCATTGTCAAGACTAGATCATGATTATCTCAGATCCAAGAAAAAATCAAAGAGTTTGGTTTTGTAAAGATACACAGAAGAATATATGATTGACATCATATCATATCCAAGAAAATACTGATGAACAAACATGCCCCTTATGAGCATGAACATGTTGAGGGTTTTGACAAATTGGAAAATCTAGAAGTCTGTGTTGATATGGAAGCAATTATGCAACCAGATCAAACACAACAAATGGAGGCAACCCTGCAACAAACTCAAACACAAAAAACTCCTCAGAATATGATAGTTAAAGTCCCCAAAGTAAGTGGTTACAACAAGAGAAGCAGTTCAGAGGCCTTGGGCGCCAATGATCAACAAAATTCCCCTAAGAAGATGAAGATCACACAATCCCCACAAATAGTGGATCTAGAGGAGGAAGAGCCTAAAGAATAAGTGAATACGGATATGGTTGAGAGTGGCACCAACACTGTAGAAGTTGAGAAAGGAAGCAAGCTCCAAAGTGAAGGCATCTCAAGAACTTTTAGCAACAAAAATCACATGTTTGATAAGGCATTTGGAGCAGCTTATCAATCTAAAGAAGATTTGGAAAAACAATATGTTGATAAAGGAAACTTGGCTATGGGTGAAATGAGGGAGTTAGTCCCTAAAGTAGAAAATATTTCCCAACACAAGTATTCTCTATTCACAGTAAGATATATAGAGAAGAGGGCATTTAATATAGCAGTTGCAGATGAAGGCAAAGTGTCTAAAATCAAGATAAAATATGACAACATCAATGCTCCATACAAAGTAAAATTCCACAAGAATACAAGTGATATGTTGTATTCTGATTACTTGGGTCTAATTCTGAAGAATTCAAAGTTGTCAACTTATGCAATAAAGTTAGAAGGGAAGTTAAGGAAAGAAAATGAATCCAACAGAGCTTGGAAAGCTCAGGTCAAGAGGATAGAATCTGAAATCCCTCAGGGAGTGAAATCCTCATTGGATGAAAAGGACAAGTTGATTCAAAGCTTGAAAAATAAAATTAAAATGTCTTCCACAAAGCATCCACAAACAAAATAATTGGTCGCTCTGGTACAGGAAAAGGAAGCATTTCGACAAGAGGTATTGAACTACAAGGCTAAGGTATTACAGCTAGAACAAGAGAAGGTGAATTGGTCACAGGGACATACATAACTATTGAGGATGGATGTAGTTGTACCTTCTATTGTAGAAGCTGGGCCAAGCACTAAAGTAACTTGAATTTTATAATTATTAGAAGTTCCAAATGTATTAAGTTTGGCAGAACTGAAAAGGAACCTTTTTAGTTGTGCAATTTTAATTTTTTGGACCTGAATCGAATACATATGTAGAAGTCTTTGACATCTCTATCAAAAGATTATAATGGTGGTGATATGAATTTTGTCTTATATCCTTGTATGTATTTCCTTTGTTTCTAATTTCATTTACACTGTCTTCTGTTTAAATTGGATAGTTTAAAGGCCCATAATTCATCTTGTGATTCTCTTGTCTTAAGCAATTTAAATTGTGTTAAGTTCTTCCTAACTAATTCAAAATTCATTTCGTTAATGCTCTGATGCAGTTACTTGTTTTATTCTTTTTCTTACACTCTACAAACTACAATTTATAACTCAGATTCATCACCTCACTTAGCCTTATATTCTGGAGAGTCCTACTAGCCAGTCAGTGTTTTCATTCATTTTCAGAATTTTGACTCCATATCCCTAAGTGTCCCTCCACTTCCTTCCCAACAAATTTATAAAAAAGACCCAAAAACATCAAACCTAACCATCGATTGACAAAGAAAAAACAAGTGACATGAGAGGTCCCTCTCTGAGCTGAGAAGGCTAGTACCCATCTCTAAAGTTGGTTTGTAGGTTACCTCTATCATTTGTTTATCATCTAAACAAATTTACATAGTGCTAACATGATGATTCCTTCAAGTTGTATAGGCTCTAAGCCACTTGGATCTCCTCGGCTTTCGATTGGGTCGTTGACAAGAACCGTCATCATATCTATGATATCTGGGTCATTCTACAACTAATCAATGACTCTTTGTGCCTCTTCCATCAGGAGAAATCCCCTTTCCTGTGCATATGGTATCAAGGAAAAACCCCTTCTCTGTGTCTCTGTTGTCTATGTTGCTCTGATTTCTTCCCTAGCTCTGAGGGCCTCTTGATTTGAATTCTCTATTGTTTCCACCTATTCATTGAAGCTCATGGCCTTGAACCTGGTCATGTTTGGGTTGGCCATCCTCTCCACCACCTCATCCCGATCCTAGGCATTCTCTGTGAAGACTTCGTCCTCAAACTTATCATGAGCATACAACCAGTAGGATGACACATGTATAGCATGTTGCAGGACCAAACCTTTTGGATCATGCATGCAAAATCAGCCTATTGGGAACCTAAATTCGAGTTGGCTCAAACCTTTTTTTTTGTCTTTAGAAGTATCCTTTACTAGATAGAAACCTACATGGAACCCATAGGGTATGAAGGCCAATTTGTTGTCTTTGACCAGGGTGGTGTTGTAGCCTGATAGAATGGTTCGATAACAAATTTCTCCCATGATGAGCCGGTATGCGAAATGATCTGGTAGGAGATGTGGTTCTCTGGTGGCCTCGAACACCCTGATGTAGGTTGTGTGCTCGTCCTGGTACCAATGGCTTACCATGGCTATAATTTTCTTTGATTTCATTGATAGCCTCAGAAATTCCTTCTTAAAAATAATAAAATACACACGAGCGATGAATTCATCACAAATGAGGGAGTAATATTTCTTGTATCTATTTTCCCATAGCACGTTGAAGTAGACGTGGACCGAGATATCTGCAACATGCCAGCTCATATTCATGACGACAAATAAGTTCCTAGCACACATGAAATCGAGTAGGTATGAGTCCATGTAGAAAGTTGGTGCCTCTCCTTCCTTCGACATCTGAGCCTACTACACACAGATGATTATTTTTTTGGATAGTATTTCTCCCTAGTTAAAATTGCTCCCGATGATTGCAACTATGTATGCCAAAGGCATCCATGCTTCTGAAAACTTGGAGCAATCATTTTCTCTATATAGTCGACAGATGAGAGCCATAAAATATACGTATGGCTCCCTTGGGTTGATTGTATTGTACCATCCATTGCTTCGATTGGTGAATTTCTTGTCTTCCCTCGACCATGAAGCCATCAACTAAATGGTGTCATGGAATTCATAGAACTTGACCATGAAGTCTGTGTTGAGATGCTCCTCTAGGTCCCTGAGATTGTAGTATTTATGGACCTCATTCAGGAGGAAAAGTCTGATGCACCCTCCATTCACATCATTGATCAAACATTTATTCCCATTTGTGTGGTCGATGAGCCACTGCAGGACCTCTATGAAGGGGAAAATGGGGGTACTTCTCACTATCATGTGTAAATACGACCGTCGTATGTTGGGGAACACCTGGTCATCGAGTGCCCTTACGTTTGGTTCAATGTATAGGATATACTTTTGGTATTCTTATCTACTAATCATGTTGAAGAGATCCCCCCACTGGGGGAGCACTACCTTGGATCTGATGCTTGCCTATGTGTCATGAAAGGCCAGAGGCTGGATGAAAAATTTCTTTGTTGTTGTTTTGGCGACAGGCTCCACCCTAGGGGTGTACTCCAATTTCCTCGCATTCCCTGGAGAAGAAAAATTTCCTATCTCTTATTCTTTTAGCTTTGGTTCTCTCGGCAAGCATCTGCTGGTTAGTTTTCTCGACAACATTGTTCCTAAAACTTGAGTAGAGTTTAGAGGCTATGTAGAAAACCGAACGAACACATATAAATTATAACCAACAAATTGACAGACTTGGATACATACATCTGAATATTATTAAACCTGGTTTTTTTATAATCATGAGTGTCAGTACAGTCTTCGAGTTGCTCATTTTTCTCCTTCGGATGCTCTAGAATTCTCTTACACGCAGAATAAATTTGTTGTAACACCTTGTTTCCCCCAGTTTGTAAATATAACTAGACTGGCCGAGGACTATGGAAAACTCATAAGTACGAACATGTGATGTAAATGGACCTACAGAAAGAGGTCAATGAATGTGAATAACATTATGAATTTATTGCAAGACTGTTGATGAGGGGATGTACAGAAAAGAGACCACGATGGCGGTGGAAGGCACCTGAAAAGGTGGTGTTAACTTCCACCGAGAATTAAATACTGTATTTGGACTCCACTGGCCTGGAGAACCAAAAGCAGCTCGTTGGCCCTGAAATTCAATACCTCGCAGGCTGGTAGGCGGATGGCTTGATGAGGGATGGGATGGTGAACCGCCCATCCGTAGAGTCGTCAGGCATGATCAGTGCGAGGGTAATCATGCCACACACAACCTCGTGAGAGGATACGACGTATGGAAGAGACGATTGAGGGGGCAGACGTGAGGGGAATTCTAGCATTATGCAGAGTGAGTGATAGCAGAGAGGAAGGATTGCAACCTTCGCTCCTGGTCACTGGAAGACAGAGAGATGCAATCTCAGAGCATCGTGGTCTCATCTCGGGGGTGGCAAGTGGTAAATCCGTTGGGAGTCGCTGAGCCTATGGTTGGGTGGAAACGAGCACCCCTCTCAGTAGTTACACCCACTTCTGGTGGTATTTCTGATAAGTATTTTATGTATTGCATCTCGAAATTCATACACTCATATATATATATATATATATATATACATACTCACAGCACTGTGAGATTGTGAACAATCTTAGTGTAAGAATGTCTGTGAATGTTTTGATAATAATTAATGGATATATGCTTGTAATAGAGGAATCCATGCACGACATACGTCGATAAAAATGAATCTAAGCATGCCAGGGTGAACTAAGTCAGGTATCCAGTCTGTTCTCGGGAATTTGTTTCCCTTATCTGTATCCATGAATGCCCCGGAATAGACCTCTTCATGGATATTTCCTCCTTAGAAAAGTTTACCAAGAACCCGGAAAAAGGGCGTGAATGTGCAAGTCTTAACAACCCTGTGCGAAGAGGAATGACTCTCTTGAAATCCCAAAGTAGCAGCGTAAGGATAAGTATTGATCAATGGATGAGATCCTGTCGGGGAAACTGCGGTCATTCACGACCGTTAGATCGAAGGAATGAATGAGGGCGTAAATTGCCTTAACCCTGTTTCCTCTATCTTCGTGAGTAGCGAGGAGATCTGAATCGTAGAATCCAAGATTCCATGAGAACATCTGGACCATTGGTTTGTCCACATCCAAAGAGCAGTGGGAAAGAGCGCGGCATCGGGACCAATATGAACCGTCAGATCTTAGCAAGGACACCCGACATACGTTAGATCTATAGGGAGATAAACGAGGGTTAAGACCTCATGAATAGGACCTCGCTACCTCGGAGGTTTGCGGGGTAGAAGTCCAAAAGTTGGACACTCCAAGTCGCGAGCGGCGAGGCTACGAGAGGATCTGAGTCGTCCATCCGAGGAGGAAAGGTGGAAGAGATCCAGGGATCTCGGGAGCTTGGGGCTCGCGGGGTAGAAGTCCAATAGTTGGACGCTCCAATTTGCGAGCAGCGAGGCTACGAGAGGATCTAAGCTGTCCATCTGAGAAGCACAGGTGGTAGAGATCCAGGGATCTCGGGAGATCGGGGCTCGCGGGATAGAAGTCCAAAAGTTGGACGCTCCAAGTCGCGAGCGGCGAGGCTACGAGAGGATCTGAGCCGTCCATCTGAGGAGGAAAGGTGGCAGAGATCCTGGGATCTCGTGAGCTCGGGGCTCGCAGGGTAGAAGCCCAAAATTTGGACGCTCTAAGTCGTGAAGCAGCGAAGTGGCGAGAGGTTGCGAGCCGTCCATCTGGGGAGGACAGGTGGCAGAGATCAGGAAGATCTTGCGAACTCGGGAGCTCGCAGGGTGAGAGCCCAAGTATTGGGTACTCAAAGTCACGAGGATGTGAGAAGCGAGAAGGTAATAACCATTGGATCCGGATCGCAGGAAGACCATTGGATCCGCCCGTGGGATCATGTATCGGAGCCTCGCGAGAAAAGGGCCGCGAATTTGGCCACGGGAATCAAAAGGTGGCGAGTAGCGATATCCCTCAGGGAAAAGTCAGCAAGCTGACTGACCATTGGGTCTCGGGGGTCCAAGAACCCAGGGTTCAACCTTTGAGCTCGCGAAGTCACGAGTTTTGATTCCCCGATAAATCAAGGAAGGGGGATCGCACGAGAGAACTGTGTGAGCAGATTTCTCGATAGGGAAATAGAAGAACCTTGGAGTTCTTCGGGCGAGAATAAGAAGACCGTGTGAACGGACGCACCCGTTGTTGGCACACCTGCTTCAGCTGGGACGTAATACCTCAGTTATGTACAGAGAATCGGGTAGGTAAATAGAAGACCTGTGATTCGGGGATTGGCATTTTGCTGCTACAAGCTTTGGGGAGTCTCATTACTGAGAGAACAACAAAAACTTTTATAATGATGGTAGTGGGTGTGTTACAAATTGGTATCAGAGCATGGTTACAACACTCAGCCTGACTGGGCTCATGCACGAGTCACGCATAAACCTCGTTCAAAACACTCCTATGAGGAGTAAAACTCTGACTTAACTATCTTACCCAGGATTTAGAACCTGGAAAATGAAAACCCAACTGTGTGTGCATGTGAAAGAGTTATGAATTTATGCACCAATTATAAAAATGAATTTAACTCTTGACTAATAGTCAGCGTTTATCTTTTCACTCAAGCAGACGATCGACTACGGGAATCCACAAACGCAGAGAATGGTGACTCACTAAGAGGTGGGAGAAGGCTCCCACAACAGAGATGAAGAGTCAGACGAAAGAAGAGCAATAGGAACCCCTCCAGGCCTAGCTGAGACTGTGAGGAGTCTCATGGTCGAATTGCAAATCTGCAAGGCCGATAATGAAAGGATGATGAAGGAACAAGAAAAGAAAACCGAAATTAATGCAGTTCTACTACAGAGCTTATCCGACCTACAATGAAAAATGCAACAGGAACCTGAGATGCAAAATCGTGGTCATGTCAGTGGTCACACTGAGAGAAGCACATCCCGAAAGGTCCACCCCAGAGGTAAAGGACCAGTACCAGATGATTCCACTGAGAAGGAAGCTGGTGATTCAGAAGGCTCTTCTAGCAGTAGAACCAGTTCCTATTCTCAAAAGAAAGAAAAGAAGCAAAATACTTCCAAGAGTCATAAATTTGAGGAATTCAAAAAGGCCAAACCTCCCTCCTTCGACAGTGAGATAAAGAAGGGAGAGGAAGCAGAGGCTTGGCTACTCGG
>SNQJ01S0056721.1:72002-93047 GCA_010110895.2 Picea sitchensis | reverse complement strand
ATTAAATAAGGCCCACTATGGTAGTTAGATATAATAAATGGATAATTAGATATAATAAATGTAAGATGACTTCTTAGAAGGTTCTACTTCTAGAATATTCCTCCTCTAGAATGTTGTTAGGATGGTAGCACTATATAAAGGGATTCAATCAATGTAATGAGACATGAAGAGAAGTATTGTATTTGGAGCGGTAGCTCAATAGGAGGATGCCCCCTCGAAGAGGCAAGTGAATAGGAGAGGATCCCTTCCATAATATGATCCATTGTATGGTGTTTTCCTACCTCAAGGGTTTCTATAATAAAGTTGTGGTTTTCTATATGTTTTCATATATCTCGTGTGGTGATTGTATTTAGATATCTTTGGATCTATTGTGATATTTTGTATTCAGGTATTTGGTTCTTAACACATCTTGTTTGAGGTATGTTTTGTGAGCTAGGGTATGTGGAACGTCACATAACTCCTCCCGTTTAGAGAGTTATGGCCATGTGAAGTTAGAGAACCCTCATGAGTCATCTAGAAGCCCCAAAAAGTCAAAGTAGTCAAAGTGTTTGCAAAAGAAATTATTTAAATAATAAAGTTAATGAAGAACTCCCTAAAATAAGAAAACTGGGATGCTACATGAAAATATAAATAAGAGACAAGACTCTCTCATTTAACCACACTTCAACCTATTGAATATCATTGAATATCTATTTTTTGAAAGGTTATTTGGGTAGTGTTGACGGGCGAAATTGACCGTCCGTCAACTGAGAGAGTGGAACCGGTCCAAGGTTGTCTAATAACCCAAGCCGTTTGGGATGAACCACCCTGACGGGTTTAGTGGCTCCATTATCCGATCTAAGGTCCTAAGAAAACAAAAAGAAAAACGATTCTAAACTAACTAATCTAACTAAAACTAAATAAAACAAACTAAACTAACTAACAATAAATAAAAATAACTAATAAACTAATCTAATTAAAACTAACTACTAAAACAAACTAAACTAAATCTAAATATTCTATACATATAATCTATTAACTAATACTATACTACCGATTGAAATATAACTTATTCACAAAATGTGCAATATCCACAATTTACAGATTTAAATAAAACCTGCAAAACTCATTAATATTATGCCCTAAGACAGGGGAATATGTTTTTGTTGATTTTATAATTTTATGAACAAGAAATAAAACAGAAAACTAATTAAACTAAAACACTAATCTAAGCTACAAATATATCTAACTAAACTGCTAATAAATATACTAACAAATAAATAACAAGATGACCTGGAAACGCTCCAGGTTTGTCCTGTGTATGATGACTGTGCTAGTAGATAAGAGGAAGGAAACTCGCACCGAATAATCCAGAGGCTTCTCGTAAACGAAAGCTGCAGTGCTCTTTAAGTTTTCTTACAGGACAAATAAACATAAAAATCACAACAATTATATGATTTATAAATCTCTACAATTAGATAAACCCGTATGTAAAGACTTATACAAAATAATTCAATTAATGAAGAAGAGAAATCTGTCATTCATGAACTGAATCAAGTAATTGCTGTGTTTTTAAATTAATGAAAGAAATCAGATATGGATGAAACACTAATTAATTCATATCATTTTGCAAAAGACTATGATAGCTAAAGTAGTCACTAATCAAATGCAAATAGATAAGCATAACATGAAACAAAATATTGATATTATGAAAAGCTAAAGTTGTAGCAGAACATCAACTTCTGTCTCAGTTTGTATTAGAAATTCATATCCTTGTTCTCCCACGAATGAGGATGATCTTTATTACACAAAATAATAAGTATTTAAAGGTTTTCCACAAGGTAAAACCTCCCTGTGGAAATTATAAAACTGTTTACATAAAATCTGGGAAGATATCCCAAAGTTGTCTAGACTAGGAATCCAAATATCCTCTAGACTGTCCATCAAATCCCATGCAATTCGAATTCACCTGAAAAGGACAAAAATGAACAAATTAGAAGGATATTTTATTAATAAAATGATAGAAAATTTAATTCTATAGACTGGCTATAGAATCATCTGATTCTGTAGCTGGTCTAAATAAGGTACAGGGTCAGCATTAAAATTGGTAAAATATCCTTTCAAGATTTCAATTTAATTGACATCCAATAACCATTTGAAAATGAATCATTTAATTTGAATTTGTCATATCATTCAAAACTAAAGAAGATCCGAATCAATGAATGCCTACAAAGATAGGCGTACTCTGTTTCTTGTATCACCACAAAATCGAATGAGCAGAAACATAATCCAAAGATTGTGGAAACGTTTGATATCAATTTGGAATCGACACAATAAAAAAAAATCACATACGATTGTTATGCTATCTTATCAGCAAGGGATACGATCAAAGCCAAACAAGATTGTTATCAAATCGTTATCACTGTGCTGACACAACCACGAATAGATTAATTCAAACTGGCGCGAAAATCAATTCAAATAAAATCGTAATAGGATCGATCGATTAGCAACTGAATTCATAATTTGTTACTGCAAATTGGGTAAACAAGATCGTTTTGAATTTGGTCAGAATCGTTCATTTGGAAATGAATTATAATCGGATAACGAATGTTGATCACTTTGTTTTACGAATCAAACAGAGCAACAATTAAAATATGAGTCCAGCTCATAGAACAATCTTGCCAACTTATAATCTAGTCAGAATAGAAGTGAATCAAACAGAGAAAGTTTCAACATATTGATTACGAATCAAAACATTCCACAATTCGGGCGCATTCGCACAGGCTCAACTGAAAGCATTGAAAATGAAGTATTTTTTTTCCAAATTGAATCGAACAGAGTGGTACCCATGATTCAGAAAATCATACGATACAACACATCGTAACAACTATACTCCCGAAATCATTTAACAAACATAGCACGCGACTCATAACGAGATCGAATCCACACATAATCGTATTCTAAATTGAGCATAAAAACTTGCCATGCGGAATAGATACAAAACGAATTGTATTGAAAACACACCATTAATTTCATTACTTCAATCATAAAAACTTAGCAAATGAAATCCAAACGAATAACCATTCAAATCCAATAAATTTTTTATGAGCAAATCGTATATAAAATCAAAATTCCTTCTATTTTTATCAAAACGAAACCATGTACAAGATGATTACCGAATGACAGAGGCATTTGGATGAGTGACTGACCCATTTAAAAACAGAATTCAAATCATTATATCAACCTTGATTACTCACAAAAAACAATATCAAATTCTCATACCTGTATAGCGACGAGGCTGCTTGATCATGCCAGTTTGGAATTGACAACGGCCATGGCTGATTCCACGCTTTTGAAAAGGATGGAGCCAATTGTCTTTTGCTTTTTATCTGTTGCTTGGAGCCAGTTTCTTTGACTGGTTAACACTGCAGTTTGATCTTCCAACGATTGAATTCTCAATTGGAGTATGGGAACATCAATGTAATATCGTTCCAACCATGAACCGCATTGGTCACAGGGTGACTGTGTCGGTTTTGAAAGAACAGGCGAGTGTTTGGTCAAATGACCGAGGGTTTCACGGGGTAATTTAATACCAGGGTAGCTAGGGTCGTTCTTTAGGCAAGGGGGAAGGTTTGTCATGAAATCATAAGGTGGTTCAGGACACAAACCCTGCGAGTAAGGATACTCATCGGCTAAAAAATGTTCAATGTCAGAATCAGAATACTCACTCAGAACTATAGGTTTTGACTCAACAGAGGGTTTAGGCTTGTTCCTGGCCATCCGTGAAATCAAACGAGCATTCTTTTTACCCTTAGTGTTATCAGTAGGGTTTTCCTTGGGCTTTTTTCTCACAGGCTTTTTAATAGTCTCGACACTCTTAGTTACAGCTTCGGGTAAGTCGATAGGAGGGTAGGCCGAAGGCTTAGGAGAAGGCAGTAGGATATGGAAGGGCACCGGGGGTATAGGCTTGACTTCACTCACCATAGGTTTGCCAACCTATATAGGGTTTGGATCCTCGAAACCATTCCGAGCAACGAAAGTTCTCCAACTATCACCATGCAAACCTAAATGATAAACAACGATAAGCTTAATAAGCCCATAGTGGAATAGGCTACTGTCAGCCTGCTACCTTTTGAACCTTTTCGACATTTTATACAGGCTACGATGAAAATAAAAGGGCATATTGAGCGGATATCCCATAAAACTCATAAGCAAACGCATGTGGTAGAGAAACACAAGTCCGTATCGACCTTCACAGGTCATGAACTGTTTGATTACCATCAAAGTATCGTGCCATCGTGGTTTAAGTGAAAATATGGGCATACCTCTGTCACAAGAGGTGACTTTGCGCGAGAGGAACAACAGTGTCCATGGGACCTCCTCGACCTTACAATTCTTGAACCAACGTTGTCCTGTGGCAGGTAACCCCATGGAAAAACTGATAAATTTCTCATCAATTTCCAACTGTATGTCACCCACCTTGGCTCTACAGCCATCGAAGGTCATGGAAAACTGTCGTGCTACACAGAGATTAAAACCCTCAAATCGTTTCACAAAGGTAAGCCATCTGTTTTCCTCCAAGTCTTTGCAGGCATTGTCAAACATTAACAGGGCTTGGTTCCCATTTGGCTCGATCCGCACGACTGGTGCCATGGAGCTGAGGACATGGTAAACCGACGGTTTGGATCACAATACACACACAGGAGCAAAGATCCTTGTTGCTAACAGAAGTGAACGGTGATAAGTGGTAGGCATAAATTCCATCATGCGAAGGTGGTGGAGTTATTCACTGCCATGCATAACAATTATGGTCAATAGTACCACCGCCAACGTTCATAGTTGTTATACCCACTATAACATGGTTTAACACTCATGTCATTTTCCCAACCAATAAAACAATGGTAAGTGTATAAACAAACCTGTTTAATCAACGTTATACCAAAGTTTGAAACCATCAATCATACGATTTGAAACTAATAACATATGTTTAACCATGCGCCAATGTATTGTAACAACTCATGTCGATAATTTAACCAAGGTGCTAATAGGTATTCATATAATCAACATAGGTATCATATTTAGAAAGATATATATGAAAGATTTAACCATAACACTCATGTATCTTATGAAACCAAAAGGTCAAGTAAATCAAATAAAAATGAAAATCCAAATATTAATGCATTGCAAACTCAATGAAACCCAGTCACACAATCAATATAAGAACGTCCAATGAGTATAGTTCGAAAGTTCTGCCAGCTACATAATGATAAACAAAAGGTATCGACAAAAAGATAATGGCAGTTCAGATAGTGATTGAAATACGACTTCGAAAGATTAGTTTTTTCACGCTTAGAGTCGTGAAAACAAAATGAAAATAAGTGTGTAAATGTCGCAAAAATACAAATGTCGTTGAAAATTGCGACGAAAAATTGATGTTTGCAAAACATAGGTGTAGGCATCTTATAAGACCAAAGAAAAATGTGAATTGGCTGCCAACAATGGCGACACACTGGTAGAAGCAGTTATCTCTATCAAAAGGCACAAATTCAGATTAGGACAGCAAAGAAAATTTCAACTTAAAAATAACAACCAGAAAATCGTATAAACATCATCATTAACCAATCATTCCAACAGTGTTTCAAAAGATGAAAACTTATAACAGTCTTAAGATCAACAAGTCACGATATTAAAGATAAAATCTCCGATATTGTTGGCATAGCCACTGCTGCCAGCAGGCATCCATAGCCTTGACAGGGTTTCCATTTAACCCACTCTGACATCTGTATCCTGTTAAGAAGTTCTGGATCAGAATAAAGGACATTAAAGAGGTTTCTTTTTTGCAAATTTTCGTGTACCCGACATTGCTTCGCTTCCAGCGGGCCTGTTCAGTACCCCAACAAAGTTGTCTTGGTGCCATGCATGCATTTACCCGCTGCCAACAGACCTGTTCAGTATCCCGACGGGTTTACAAGCACTTCCCACAGCTCTTATTCATAATTTTTGTTTTGTTTTTCATAGATATGTAGCTGAGTGGGGTGACGCTGAAAATCATGATATTTTAACATATTTTTTTAGACCTCATCAGAATGTTTTAAAACTGTCCTTCATTTAGATCCAGAGATGCTTTATTTACAAAAAAAATCTTCCTAAGACAGGGAGACATCCTCTGAGTCACTCCTTTATGGAAAAGGGACAGCGTAAAAATATAATAGATGATCATGATGAACTTTACTTTGGGATCGAAATCAATAGACTTCTTTCAAACAATAGTTTTTTCCAACACAGATATAAATTTCTGTAATATATCATTGATGTTTGTACAATTTTTTCAGAAGTTATTTCAGTGAAGAAAATTTCTTTCGTTTTTTTCTGAATAGCTCAATGTACAGGTATGTGTATTTTTAAAAGACACAAACTGTAAAATTTAACTCAAAATAAAAAACATAAAGAAAACAAAAACGCAAACAAAAATATTTACATAATATACAAGGGTAGTTATCAAGCAAAGTATCTCTTCAGGGCTTGGCCATTCACTGGGTAGGTGTCAAGTTGCCCTTCAAGATTCTGCAATCGAAAGGAACTAGGACCCNAAAAGAAATTATTTAAATAATAAAGTTAATGAAGAACTCCCTAAAATAAGAAAAGTGGGATGCTACATGAAAATATAAATAAGAGACAAGACTCTCTCATTTAACCACACTTGAACCTATTGAATATCAATGAATATCTATTTTTTGAAAGGTTATTTGGGTAGGTATTATTCATAGATAAAAGTGTGGTAGGAAAAGTACAGAAGAAAAACTGTGGCAGAAAAAGTGCGATAGAAAAATCGCGGTAGAAAAAGTGTGGCAGAAAAATCACAGAAGAAAAAGTGCGTCAGAAAAAATCGCGGCAGAAAAAGTGCGGCAGAAAAATCGTGGCAAAAAAAGTGCGGCAAAAAAATCGTGGCAAAAAAAGTGCGGCAGAAAAATCATGGCAGAAAAAGTGTGGCGGAAAAATCGTGGCAGAAAAATCATGGCAACAACATGGTTGGGGTCTATTTATGAGAGATATGGAACATCTTGTTTGAGGTATGTTTTGTGAGCTAGGATATGTGGAACATCACATAACTCCTCACAGTTAGAGAGTTATGTCCATGTGAAGTTGAAGAACCCTCATGGGTCATCTAGAAACCCCAAAAGGTCAAAGTAGTCAAAGTGTTTGAAAAATAAATTATTTAAATAATAAAGTTAATGGAGAGCTCCCTAAAATAAGGAAAGTGGGATGCTACATGAAAGTATAAATAGGAGGCAAGGCTCTCTCATTTAATCACACTTGAACCTATTGAATATCATTGAATATCTATTTTGTGAAAGGTTAGTTGGGAAGATATTATTAATAGAGAAAAGTGCGGCAGAAAAAGTGCGACAGAAAAAGTGTGACATAAAAATCACGGCAGAAAAAGTGTGGCAAAAAAATCGCGGAAAAAGAAGTTTGACAGAAAAATCATGGTAGAAAAATCATGACAGAAAAAGTGCGGCAACAACATGGTTGGGGTCTATTTATGAGATATATGGCACATCTTGTTTGAGGTATGTTTTGTGAGCTAGGGTTTATCTCTTGAGATGGTATTGGATGTTCAGTATTGTTGCATATATCAGATTTGTTGAGGGATACAGTTGGTATTTTGTTGTTGGTATTTGGCATATGAGTATTGGTATTTTGGTTGTGATGTGTTGCTAGAGTTGTTGGTTTAGCTTGAGGCTACATAACAATGAGGTTGTGGCACATGGTTTGATGTAAGGGTTTATGGTATTTGGCTTATGGATAGAGTGATGAATTTTTTATGCTTATATTGGTGTATGTCTTTGGTATATGGTTGAGGTACATGTTGGGTACATGGTTGAGAGAAGTAGTTGATGAGTTGGAACATACATGAGGTGTATAGTTGATGATGTTGGTACATATTGATGAGTCATAGTTGATGTACAGTTGATGCATGGTACATGTTGGTTCAGGTTATCGATACAGGTTGTTTGGTGCAGGTTGATTGTATAGGTTGTTACAGGTTATTGGTATAGATTGACAGAGATAGGTTGATAGTGGTAGTGGTTGATTTAGTGACAGGGACAAGTTGTCTACATTTGGCATTTATATTTCAGAGTGGTTGGATGGGGCAAGGATAGGTCATTGTAGCCACCTTCTAGTTTTATCCAGAGAACATAGGGGGTTGTAGTCTCCTTCTGGTTCTAGCTAGAGAATTGGAGAGTTGGAGCTTCCCTTAGGATGTAAGATGAGAAACTAGGGGGTTGGAGCCTCCTTCCAGTTGCATCTGGAAAACAAAGAAAGTTGGTGCTTCCAATGAATGTAAATCTTAAAGACATATAATATAAAACATTCTGTGGTTTTCTCCTGATTTGGGTTTCTACGTAAAACACTAGTGTACTATGTATGTGTATGATTTCTCATTTGTTCATTGTTTATTTACTCTACAACTATTGGATGATAATGCTACATTGATATAACACTTGCATTTTGTGGTTGAAAATGATTGGATTGCTCTATTACTGATTCACCCCCGCCTCTCAGTTATCCAACAATTGGTATCAGAGCAAGTTCCTTCAAAAATCAATTTAACCACTGAAAGGTAGATCATGGAGAGAAACAACATGTATACAAATGGAATACCACTGTTTGATGGAAAGAAGTATGCATTTTGGAGCAGAACGATGAAAACATATATAGAAGCACAAAGATTTGAAATTTGGCAATCTATTGTAGATGGATACAAAGAACAAATAGTTTCGTCGACAAATGAAAGAGCAATAAAACTCGAGAAAAATAATTCCAAAGCCACAAATGCACTTTTGAATGGTCTTTGTGAATCAATATACACCAAAGTTATACATTTTAAATCTGCTAAAGAGATTTGGTACAAGATTCAAAATAATTATGAAGGAGATTCAAAAGTCAAAGCAACAAAGCTTCAAACTTACAGAGGTCAGTTCAAAAAACTAAATATGAAGGAAGATGAGAATATTGCAGCTTACTTCTTACGATTCGATGAAAAAATAAATGCAATCATAGGATTGGGAGAAGAAATTAAAGAATCTGTAATTGTTCAAAATGTGCTAAGATCTCTTCCTATGAGATTTGATCCTAAGATATCAGCACTAGAAGAAAGAGAAGATCTAGACTCAATAAGCATGGATGAACTACATGGAATCTTCATAGCATGTGAAATGAAATCTGAAAAGGAAAATCCAGATATAAAATAAGAATCTTTCAAAGAATCCAAAAGGTCAAAGAAAAAGGGAAAGAAAAAGGAAAAAGAATATAGCAGCAACAGTGACATCTCGGAAGATGATGAAGAAATGACCAACTTTGTCAAAAGATTGAACAAAGGAACCAACGACATATATAAATGTAAGTTTCCATTAATTTGTTTTAATTGTGATGGTATTGGTCATTTTGATAACAAATGTCCTCATAAGAAAAATAAGAGGAATGATGGAGATTACTCAAATAGAAAACAAACATATAAAGGCAAAATAACCACAAAGAAAACTTTCAAGAAAAAATTATGCACCAAATAAGACATCTCCTCATCAGATGAAGACGAAGTCAGTGATAGTGAAACAAAAAGAGTTCTATTCTTGGCAGTAGAAGACTCTAATAAAGAAGACACTGAAGAAGAATATGAAGAGACATAAGTTGACTACCGAGAAGAATTGTTGTGTGCCATATAAGTTATAAGAAGAGAAAAGAAGAAAAACAAGAAGCTACAAGTAGAATTAGACAAAAAAGAAGACACCCATGAACTAGAAAAAATGATCACAAATTTGAAGGTTCAAATAGAAGAAGATAAACGAATTGAAGAAGTACTCAAAGAACAACTAGAAGAAAGAGACATGATCATTGGAAATTTGGAAGCAAAGATTGTCACATTAAGAAAGGATCTTCAAGATAAAAATATGCAGAACAACTCAAAAGTTTTGGATAACATTATTAGCAGTCAAAAGCCTCATCATGACAAGTCCAGACTTGGATACAATCAAACAAAAAAGGGATCAAGCTCCAAAACAACAAAACAAGAAACAAATCCAAAAAGCCACGTATAAACAATCAAAGGGAATATGAATACCTACAAAGAAGATTACAGGGACACTCCTCCACCGAGAAGATTTAGATTTCAGAATCAACGATCGACAGATAGGCCTCACGAAGAAGAAGGATTCAAAAGATAAACTCCTTTAAGAAGATCTTCAAATCCCAAGTTCAAACTATATTTTTTGGTTTATGTTATGCATGTAATAATTTTGGACATAAAGCTATGAATTGTAGAGCTAACAATAGGAACATAAACAACTTTGAAAGTCATACCCAAAAGGGTTATCTAAGAAGGCCCAGTAAAATTTTTGGCACAGGGGCAGACCCAGGGTTCAATGCTTTAATAACAAACCAACAAAACCCTAACTACCAGCCCTTTCGGAAACACCTACGAAGCAAATGAAGTCTCACCCGAGGTAAAGGTAGGGGGGGTTGCAAGACTCAAGTGTCTACAACTAGGCTAGGACATAAATCTGTGATTACAACACTTAACAAAGAACTTGGCCAACAATATGCATTAGGTTTTGATTCTTATTTACATTGCAAATTAACCCTTATTACAGATCAACGTAGTAACAATAAAGATCAATCCCTCAAAACCTCTTAGCACATAGAATTAGTTCATATCTTGCATTCATTTACACCATTAAGCACTAAGCTACAACATCAGATGCATTCATAACAACAACAACACTAAGAAAATAACCACATAAACAACATCGCACAAAGCACATCAAGACACATGATATATGTGGTTCACCCCAGTGTGGGGCTACGTCCACCAACTTCTTCTTCTTCTTTATTAGTCTTTGATCTTCTTACATTCATTTTCTCCTGTGCACAAATCCATAGACCCAAATCCATAGTGGAAAGGTGATCTGCGCACAACGCACTAGATCCAGCTTCCCCAAAATCAGGTTAAGGAACAGAGCCAAATCCTCAATAGCACAGAGCACTTACATACAACGTTTGTGCACAAATAAACTTACAAAACACTTACAGTTAGCTCTGCAAGCCCTTAACACATTCTTGAATAATTCCAACTAGATCTATTGGTACTTCTTACATCACTTAACTACTTATTTATACATTTACAAAAGGGCCTAATCATGGGTAAACCCATGGGCCGACATCCCTTAACTCATTACATAAACCCTAAAACCATTTGCTGTGTCCATAAGCCCATAAAATGAGTGAGATCCCACAATCTCTGCTCCACTTGGGTGCTCCATCTTCGACCATCCTGTCGAAGTCCCAAAAATGGTCAAATATGACCAATGTTTCCTCAAAACTTGGTTAAGGGCCAATAGGCCCCCAACACTCACCCGTGAATCATCTCGAGTCACTCAGATATGAGCAGTGTTGCTTCAAAGTACTCGAGCTTAGCTCGATCTGCCTCGATTTTCTTCTTCACCAAATATTCATGCTCGACAAACTCCTGAATCACCTGCTCTGTAACAGGACCTTCCAGGCGTTGTTCTACTATCATGACCATCTGGCCCAACTATGAGCCTTGTCATTCAATCTCTTCAAAAAGCAAGCAGGATTCGTCCTGCACCGACTGGAGTCTCTGTGTCACTACCATGAATTTTCTCTGGATGGAAGTAACCTGTTGTTGGACTATGCACTACTCTTGCGATCACTTCATTTTCTCAACTGTAGTAAGCAACTTCATCTGTGCTTGCACGATGGATGCCTGTTGCTTCACCTCCTGTAGTTGTGCTTCCAGTTTATTCAGATCCAGATCTTTTGCAAGGTGCTCATAGGTCTGTGCACTCTGGTCACTCAACTGCTTACATTCTAAGGTGAGGGTCCTGATCCTTCCAACTGCACTCTTGGCAGTTTCTTCCCTTTGATCACACACTTATTTTGGAGTGCTCAACACTGCTTGGATCTCTAGATCCATTACTCTCACTTGAAGTTATTGAATGGCCTCATCAAGATTCCCCACTTGCATCCCCGCTGACTCTTCTTCCTCTTGTGCGAAGCCCAACATAGAGCGAAGTGATTTAGTCACTGCCTCTTTGACCACAGTTTTCTCTGTGAACAACTAGTCTTTTTCTTTCTGCATCCTCGCTTTATGCTCCTCAAACATCGTCCGTATTTCATCTTTCTCCTTCTGTGCAAGTCGAATTTGTTCTATGACCTCCTCCTTTTCTTGATTCAAGGCCTATGTGGCCTGCTCATTTTATTCTTGGACTCGACGAAGTTGAGCCTCTGTTGCATCTAATATCCTTCGTAATTGGGTGGGCACATCCCCCAATTCTACAATTTCCGACGATGAAGGCACAGTCGGTACTACGCGACTTGAATGAATAGCTTGTTGTATGTCTTTCATCTCCTTCTTGATTCTTTCATACAATGTCTCTTGCTTCACTTCATGCCTTTGCAAGATATCCTATGAAGCATCCTCTATGGTTGCGATGATGAGATCGACATCGTCTACTATGAGCACATTCTTTGACTGAGGCTTATTGGCTTGGGTCTTCTTTCTCGCTGAGGGTTTCTACAGAGAAACCTTCTTTTTCTTTGATGTTTCAACCTCTATAAGGGGATCCTTCGGTGGTGTAACTTCACCTTTGTATTTCTTTTCTTCTTCTTCCCCTCCTTCTTCTTGGTTCACTTCGTCTCCTCCTCCTTCTACGAGTGAATCGAGCATACTTTCATCTGATGCATTGTCCTCCTCATCAGTTTCTATGTTATGCACTTCCTCCTTTTTCTTCTTTTTCTTCGTGCTAGTCTGTCCATCATGCTCGAACTGTGTGACCAATGGACTTTCGATGATGTCGGGGTTAGATATTTCTACATCTTCCACTGGTAAAAGGAATTCTATTGGCCATTCTTTGGTTATCTCCTCCATATCTTCGTCGGTCATCTTATAATAGGACTGCAACTCCTCCTTACTTTCATTCCTACTCGCAGTGATGTAGATAAAGTGCCAATTTGTGTGGAACTTCGCTAGTGGCCTGTAGTTGTGCAGTGTATTCAGATTCATTTGTCGAAATGCCTCAATGGCGCACTTCAAATGTGGGTAGTAAGCATGGAACACTGCATTCAATTGCCACTTCTTAGCCATATCATTCATGTACCACAAGGTGGAGAACCTCACAGCCAATGACTCTGATGGTTCAACTTTCGGGAAGGCTGCTCCTTCCAGAATTTTCCAAGGGACAAATGCGATCAATAGCAGTAGCTAAATAAAATGAAACTCATATCCATGATATTGTGCTTCACAACAGTACTTAAACAACTCGTTGATGAGGTAACTCACCCAGTTCATTTTCATTCCTTCTACACACTTTCCTGTGAGGTCTACTAAAAATCCAGTGACCTGTGTTGGACAGTTCTTTTTGACGAGCTTACCATTTATAAGCTGAAAATCTAGGCGCACTGTGCCATCTTGTACGGAGGCTACCTTGTAGCCTCGCTTTCCATTTTCTACATCGCCATAATATTCCTTTATGTGCTGTGATAGGGAGCGATTGAAATTCTTCCCTGGGCAAAACTGCTGAGGGTCCGGTCCCTCCATGATCAGTCCTGTAATGAGAAGGATCAACGCCAGATCCATTGTCACGCATTTTTCAAGCCACATATACCCTCCATGGTAACATGAAAGGAGGCGTTTAACGCAAGCATTAACCTCCTGATGTCGTCCAAAGTGAGGAATCTTCATTACATTCAGGATCGTCAATTGCATGAGCTCCTTTATCCATGACTGGGAGACTATGCACGACTTCTTCCCAGTCATCTTCATCAAATACTGATGTAGCATGAGCATCACGTAGTTCTTCTGGTCTCCAAGGTTGAATTCGTTGTTCTATAGAGCTAGGATATGTCCTAATTGTGGCCCAACTGTGTGTATCCCCTTCAGGACGTACACAGTGATCAACGTGTAATCAAAATCCCATGGGATGTTGTCAGGATTAACCACGCCAGCCAAAGGCGGTATGTATTCAGGAAAGACTGACAGGATCTGCTTCTCATTATCCAGATCGTTGTGGTGTTTTCTTTGCTTCTCAGTCACGGTTCGGCTAGAAAGACGTGCAGTCGAAGGAGATACTTGAAATATGCCAGTCGATGAAGCTTGTATTCCTACATACATGACTCTCTTAGCCATGAGGTCTACAAGAATATCCTCCACATATTTCTCTACTGCGCTACGTTCGCTCGACATGCACACTGGTAATCAAATAACTCGAGTATGCGAACAAATAAGTGAGGTAATCAGATGGATGGTGAGGTCTAGAAAGAACAATGTGATACAATGGATTCTCTATTAGCTCAGATAATCACAGTTTGCAAAAAGTGGTCCTGGTGCAGGGTCCGACGGGTTAAATAAGCAAGTGTCGTAATGGATTCCTTCAACGGGAAGGAATGGCTCAATCGATACAAATACGTCCGTTATGGCGCGGTCCTAACGTTCCAACGATGGTATTTCCATCAATAACTGTGTTTCTAGCCGTTTCAGAGCATTATTCTAACGATTGGGGAACCTCCAATGGTCATATAGCTTTGTCGTGGAGAAGTCCCATTCTGTGTGGTTATGTTATTCCGGCAAGGTTTAACTTCTGCAAATCTTCCTTCTGTGAAGTCTTTTTTGGAACTTCCTGTAGTTTTGCTAACTTGGATTTCTTATTACTGAACTTCCTTGCCTTCTTTCCTGTGATCCAAGTCTCTGGATTCCTCTTTCCATTCATGTTCTTATCTTCTCCTAGTAAAGTGACTTCTCACTACTGATGTGCTCTTACAGATTCTGCGGTTAATGTTCCTTCTTTTCCTATTTCCGGGGTGGCTATACGTCTTTCTTGCATGGATAGGTTCTTTAAGTCATCCTTTTTTCTTTCAACTTCAACAACTAATTCTCTGGCCCTCTATTTCTTTGACTAATCCTCTTGTTCTTCTATTAGTCGCGCTATTTTTCTAGCTATGACGTTCCTTAATTCTTTATTTTTCTTCTTTGTAGCTTCCTCCTCTGCTTTCCTTCTGATCTGATCTTTCTCAATCCAAGTCTTTCCTAATAAAAGTGGGAATGGGGCACTTTTCTGAACAAATCTGATAACTTCGAAGTCTTCTTCTATTGATGTTTCATGAGCAATCATAGGTATTTTAGTAACTCTTCCACATAGGGTTATCATCCTTCCTTTAAAAAAATATATCCTTCCCAATGAAGGTATCATAGTAGGCTTTCCCAAAAATTCCCAAGTGCGTTCTGGCATAATATTCACGTGTGTTTATTCATCCAATACATAGTCTATGTCGAAGTCTTCTATTCTTGTAACTATGCATTGTTTTTCTTTCAGGATCTCTGGTAAACTGATGTCTCTACGATCATCCATTACCTCTTTTAACATAATTTCATCTTTCTCTGATTCTTTCTCTTTCTAGTTTTCTAACATATCCTTACTCTCTTAACCTTTTTTATAGTTTTCTTGTCTCATGTTCATCTTTTTAACTTTATCAATCATCCTAGGGAAATCCTCAACCTCATGAGAAATAGCTTTACAACAAACACAAATAGGACCTATACTAGGGAATTCCTTAGCAACATGTCCCAACCTTCTACAAGTCTAACACATTGTTAATCCTCTCTTTCTTTTAAGCGAGCCCCAACCTCTCGAGTCTCTTGTACTGCGCACTGGGATCACAGTGTTGAACCTGCAATCTAGAAAAATTCTTTATAGGTTCCTGCATCCACTTATTAGTCTAAAAATTATTTCTATGCATAGGAATAACATATTTTTCTCTATTTCTATTAAATTTATTTAGATCAATTATTTCTTCTAAACGTGACCTAGTTTCCGAACTAGGACAAAATCTATCAAGTATACCTAGATTCATATTTTCGAAACAAAAATTTCCACTTATCTTACCTTTACTAGAGCACAAAGCTTTAAGATCTTACCTATTTTCTTTAGATTCAATTTCTTTCTTAGTACAGAGCTTCGCAAGTCAAGTAGAATACTACGCACTACAACAACAGATCTACGCACAGAGCTTTCTCTTTTCTTTAGTTCTGAACAATCACAGTTTTAGGTCCCGACAACGAAACCATTTGTTGGCACAGGGGCAAACCCAAGGTTCAACGCTTCAACAACGCACCAACAAAACCCTAACTATCGACCCTTTCGACAACACCTATGAAGCAGATGAATTCTCACCCAAGGTAGAGGTAGGGGGGGTTGCAGGAATCAAGTGTCTACAACCAATCTGGGACACAAATATGTGATTAAAACACTTAACAAAGTACTTAGCCAACAATATGAATTAGGTTCTGATTCTTATTTACATCGTAGATTAACCCTTATTACAGATCAGGGCAGTAATAATCAAGATCAAGCCCTTAAAACCTCTTATCACATAGCATTAGTTTAGATCTCACATTCATTTACACCATTAAGGACTAAGCTACAACATCAGATGCATTCATAACAACAAAAACACTAAGAAAATAATGATGCATCCCCCCTATTCTCCCGGGGTTCTGCATCATGTGGTATCAGAGTTGAATTGGGTTCAAAGAGGAACCCAAAGAGTCAATCCGACTCAGGACAAGGAAATATCCAGAGACCGGGAGGTCGCAGAACCCCAGGAGGGGAGGGGGGCTGCATCGAGATCTCCTAACCTAAATCTACTCTGAGTCTCCTTAATTACAAAGTGAGGGCTCTACAATATTATCCTCTTCACTACCTTAGTGTTATCATTGTCTCAGTTACAACACCATAATCCTATGACTACATTGCATAAATGTTTATCTAGACCTGACTACAATATGGACCTAATACAAGCAACCATTTAAGGAAACCCTACCCACTACCTGTACCAAGGCATGGCTTGGAATTTATCATTCTTACAACATGAAATCCGTATAGGATCAGATTTAAAATTTAAAAATGGGAGGTTCAGTGCCTCTCCCTTTCTCCATTTCACGTCTATGTGTTGGTGCATTGCTAAGGTGGAGCGATTCTCCTGCATCATACTCCACTGCTGGGAAAATCATGATCTCCTGCTCATGAGATCCTCTCCACAACTAATCTTATAGTTGTTGTCACTCCTCCTTCTTATTTTGTTTTGTCCCTGATACTATGGCAGACTCTCTTCTATTTGTGATACCACCTAATGTCATCATATTACCTCCTTTGCCTATAGAAATCAATTATGTTCTTTGATACCACTTGGTAGAGATCTACATAGTTCTCAGTAACTCTGTTTCTCTGTGCTCCTTCTGCACAGTTTCCCCCCCCTAAGGTATTCAGTAACCTTGAGGTTCCTCTTGCATTTATGATCACTTTGGTGTGCCCTCCTAGCATGTTCTTTTATGACTCTGAAGAGTTCATATTATCTCCTTTTATTGTCTCCCTCTTATCTGCTATCTACAATCAAAATTCGGCCTTCTCCTCTTTCTCTTTCGCCTGAAATCTATAGACGAAAATCAACTCTATTACCACTTGGTATCAGAGTATCTCCTATCACCGTATTCCCCTTTTCCTTCTTTCTACAAGAAAAATTATGGATCTGATACCACCTGATGCAGCCCCCCTCCCCTCCTAGGGTTTTGCGACCTCCCAGTATCTGGATCTTTCCTTGTCTTGAGTCGGATTGACTCTTCAGGTTCCTCTTTGAACCCAATTCTGACAAGGCTGATAAATGTTGGGCCATGCCTTGGTACAAGTAGTGGGTAGGGTTGCCTTAAATAGTTTCATGTAGTAGGTCAAGATCATAGTCAGGTATGGATAAACATTTATGGAATGTAGCCGTAGGAGTATGGTGTTGTAACTGAGATAGTGATAGCACTGAGGCGGTGAAGAGGATAAGCTCGTAGAGCCCCCACTTTGTAATTAACGAGACTCGAAGTAGAGTTAGGTAAGGAGATCCTGATGCAACTTGCCTCCCCTCTTGGGGTTCTGTGACCTCCCGGTCTCTGGATCTTTCCTTGTCCTGATTCAGATTGACTCTTTAGGTTCCTCTTTGAACCCAATTCAGCTCTGATACCACATGATGTAGAACCCCAGGAAAGTAGGGGGTTTCATCCGGATCTCCTAACCTAACTCTACTCTGAGTCTCCTTAATTACAAAGAAAGGGCTCTACAAGCCTATCCTCTTCACTACCTTAGTGCTATCACTGTCTCAGTTACGACACCATACTCCTATGACTACATTCCAGAAATTTTTATCCAGACCTAACTAAAATCTGGACCTGCTACAGGAAACCATTTAAGGAAACCCTACCCACTACCTATACCAAGGTATGGTCTGGCATTTATTAGCCTTACAACATGAAATCCGTATAGGATCATATTTAAATTTTAAAAATGGGAGGGTTGGTGCCTCTCCCTTTCTCCATTACGCATCTACATGTTGGCGTGTTGGCACATTTATGAGGTGGAGCAATGATCCTTCATCAAATAACCACATAAACAACATTGCACAAAGCACATAAAGACACATGATACATGTGGTTCACCTCAGTGTGGGGCTACATCCACCAACTTCTTCTTCTTCTTTATTAGTCTTCGATCTTCTTACATTCATTTTCTCCTGTGCACAAAGCTACAGAGACCAACTCTGCAGTGGATAGGTGATATGTGCACAACACACTAGATCCACCTTCCCCAAAATCAGGTCAAGGCACAAAGCCAACTCCTCAATAGCACAGAGCACTTACACACAACGTCTGTGCACAAAGCAACTTAAAAAACACTTGCACTTAGCTCTGCAAGCCTTTAACACATTCTTGCACAAATCCAACCAGATCTAGTAGTACTTCTTACATCACTTGGCTACTTATTTATACATTTACAAAAATGCCTAATAGGCCTAATAATGGATAAACCCATGGGCCGACATCCCTTAACCCGTTACATAAAACCTAAAACCCTTTGTTGGGTCCAGAAGCCCACAAAATTAGTGAGATCCCACTATATCTTCTTTGCCTGGGCACTCCATCTTTGACCAGCTTGTCAAAGTCCCAAAAATGGTCAAACATGACCAATGTTTCCTCAAAACTTGGTCAAGGGCCAACAATAACACAGATAAGAAGTTACAACATGTTTGAATCATTGAGCACTAAAGTGGAATTCTACAAGTGTAACAAATTTGGAAACATGGCCAAAGATTGCAGAATGATAGTTCCTCCTAGAGAACCACAACAAAACTACAACAATCACAGACAAAAAACTCAAAAGAGAACATGGATAAGAAAGAAAAATCAATATAACAATGAAGAATGCACACTCTATCTACAGGCTAAGAAGAAGAAACATGGTTGGTATGTTGACAATGGATGTTCAAACACATGATAGGGGATAAAGATAAGTTTCTTACATTAAGAAAGGAAAGAGATGGATCAATATCCTTTGGAAATGATGATTCATCTAAAATAATTGGAAAAGACACAGTTAGAATTGGAAACAAGAATACCAAGGCATAAAATGTTCTACTAGTAGAAGATATGAAACATAATATTCTAAGTGTGAGTCAAATGTATGACCTGTTGGATTACTGAGAGGGGGGGTGAATCATTAATAGAGAAATGTAATCCTTTTTAACCATATAATGCAACTATTATATCAATGTAGCATTATCATCCAATATTTGCAGAGTAAATAAACAATGAACAAATGAACAAATGAACAATCATACACATACACAGTACACTAGTGTTTTTATGTGGAAACCAAAAGCAGGAGAAAACCACATAATTATTTTTCTTATATGTCTTGAAGAATTACATTCATTGGAAGCACCAACTTCCTTTGTTTTCCAACTGCAATAAGAAGGAGGCTCCAACACCCTAGTTTCTCAGGCTACAACCTGAGGGAAGCTCCAACTCCCCAATTTTCTGTCTACAACCAGAAGGAGGCTACAACCCCCTATGTTCTCCAGATACAACCATCTATCATTGGCTCATCCAACCTCCCTAACGTATAATTATAATGATGGAACCACTATCACACTATCACTATGAGATATACTATTGTAAACCTGTACCAATCAACCTGCAGCAAACAACCTGTACCAATAACCTAAACCATGCATCAACCTATACCTCAACCTGTAATACACTTGTACCATAAACAAGTGCATAAACAATGCACCAACCTGTACCTCAACCTGCAAACCTTCCTTAACTTTAACAACAAGAGACTAGCATTTTTATCAAACTTTACTTTAGTCTCACATGACTAGTTTTGGATTAATCAACAACCCTAACTTGAAATAATCATAACTATGTACCTGTATTGAATACAGATCTGAAAAGAATACACAATGTTCTTTAGTGTTTTTTATGCAATTCCTCCAGGTGTCACTACTTGGAACCTCTCAGAAAATGAGTTATAGAAAAAATGGCATACCTTGTTGAATTATGGCTTATTCTAGAGAGTGAACTTGTATAACGTGCCCCGAACGGAATATTTTTTGTATGGATATGAAAATTATAGACATGATAATATAGATTTTACTCTAACCAACACATTTGGTCTTACTAAATCTGGATATATTATGAAAAAGTTATGACGTTTTTACCCGAAACACATGTTTTAGACTAGTTTCAGGACTAGCCACAAACCCTATTTTCCACGGAGTGTAACTCCAAAAATACAACGAACCAAAAGATGAAATTCGTTCCATAGCTACTTGGATATGTTTCCTCAATGGCCACCCAATTTTACAATCTGAATCATTATAGGAAAAACGTTATTGTGAAAATGGTGAGATGACCTGTAAATAACATACCTTAGAAAACATCATCAAATGAATTTATCCTCACTTGAATTTCGACCTTCTTTACTTCACCTTCCCTATGAAATTCATCTTAGATATCATTTGGTTACCTCAGTCACCTATAGATATTTAATATGCTCAAGTGTGTTCAAAATGAGAGAGCCTTGCCTCTTATTTATACTTTCATGTAGCTTCCTCAAGGGGTTACCTTTTAACCATCTTAACCCAATTTCCTTATTTTAGGGCTAACCCACT
>SNQJ01S0056721.1:51042-71952 GCA_010110895.2 Picea sitchensis | reverse complement strand
TAACCAACTGTTGATGTTGATCGATCTTTCATTTAGCTTGGGCTCTTACTTCTTCTAGCTTCATCAAAGTGTTAATTCGGTTTTCTAAAGGGGGACAATCCTCTTCTTGAACTTCCCGTGACAACTGAAGCGAAGGAAGAAGAATGTGAGGTGGAAGAATTGCTTCTCTGCCATAAACGAGAAAAAAGGGGGAGTTACCTATAGCATCTTTTGGCGTTACTCTATCAGCCCACAACGCGTTTAGCAGCGCATTGTGCCAATTTTTGTGATTTTGAACCACAGTTCTCTTGATAATTTTAATCAAGTTATTGTTTGTTGATTCTGCTAATCCGTTGCCCTGGGGGTATTAACTAGTAGAATACTTAAGCTTAATTCCTTTCTCCAAAGTGAACTCGCTCATATCAAGAGAAGAAGAGTATGAAGCATTGTCAAAGACTAGACAACCAGGGATACCAAAACGAGTGATAATATTCGAGTTTAGAAAGGCGATTACCTGACTGGTGTTGACACTTCTTAACGCAGCAACTTCAGACCATTGAGTAAAGTAATCTGTGGCTGTCACAATATACTTGTGTTGTTGCGAGGATGGAGGGTTGATTGGACCTATGATATCAAGGCCCCATTGTTGGAAAGGAGAATCTACTGTAACGGGTTGCAGCAGAAAGGCTGGTTTTTGTAACCGCCCTGATGCTTTCTGATAGATGATACATTTACGACACAAGGCATGGGCATCTCTGAAAAGAGTAGGCCAGTAATAACCAGCTCTTAAAACCTTATGAGCAGTGGTTTCACCACCGAAGTGACCACCAGCTTCTCCTGCATGCAACTCGAGCAAGACTTTTTATGCTTCGTCCTTCTCAAGACAACGCATCAGTATGCCGTCAAAATTCTGACGAAACAGTACACCATTAACTAGATGAAAGGAGGCAGACTTCAGTCTCAATGCTCTTCTCTTAGGGGGGTCTAAGTGACGAGGTGCTGACCCATGTTCAAGACAGAATCTAATATCTCTGTACCAAGGACTAACGAGGTTTTGTGCGCAACATATCAAACTTTGATCGCTTTGTCCTAGGTTTGACGTATAACTATCTTCTTATTGTCCTGTTTCCAAATCAACAACCAACTTACATAACCCTTGGCCTCTCATAATCTGAGCTGGGGTGATTTCTAAGTCATACTCCTGCAAGGAGGTGACCCAGTTAGCTCTCTTTTATCCTAACTCCTTCTGTACTAATAGGTTCCTTACGACAGGGTAGGGGACAATGACTTTCGTCCTTGACTTCAAGAGATAGGACCGGAAATGCTTAACTTCTTTGAAAACAGTGTAGGCTTGCCAATCAACCGCTGGGTAATTAATTTCAACACCTTTGAAAGAGGATCTCATAAAGGCGATGGGTACTTCGTGGTTCTCGACATTCTTTTGAGTTAGGACGGAGGCATAGGAACGGTCAGAAGAAAAAGTATAGAGTGTAAAATCTTGAGATAAGTCAAGGCTCATGAGAGATAGAGCGTCTATTATGGCCTTCTTTATGGCATTGAAAGCTTGATTTTCTGTGGGTCCCCAGTGATATTGGATGTCTTTCTTGATCAAATTCTGTAAAGGCCTAACCATTTCGGAGAAATAGGGGACAAATCTTCTCACGAAGTTAATCTGGCCTAAGAAAGACTGCATGGATTTTTTGGATGTAGGAGGGGAAATTTTAGCGATGGCCTGAGTCCTCTCAGGGTCAATAATCATTCCTTCACTAGACACTATGAATCCTAGGAGTTTAGCCTGTTCTACTGCAAAGATGGACTTTTTGGGGTTCAAGGAGATGTTGTATTTACGACATCGCAGTAGGACAGCTCGTAAGTGAGCTAGATGATCGTTTTTGTTTTTAGAATATATAGTCACGTCATCTAAGTAAATTACAATGGACTGATTGATTACGCCTCGGTAAGCAATGTCCATTTCTCTCTGAAAGGTGGCACCAACATTAATCAATCCAAAGGGCATTTTGCGATAAGAATAAGTGCCCCATGGAGTACGAAAGGTGGTTTTGAGTTGGTGTGGCAAAGACATCAGGACTTGGTTGTATCCAGAGAAACCATCTAACAAGGATAGCCTCTCGGAACCAGATACCTGTTGAAGGATTTGTTCCATGGGTGGGACATGATAGTTGTCTTTGTCAGATGCTCTATTGAGGTTTTGGAAATCGACGCAGAGTCGAATTTCCACGTTTATCTTCTGAACTGGGACAAGGTTGGACACCCATTGAGTGTGCCTAACAGGAAAAATTATTTTAGCACTTAGGAGTTTATTCAATTCTTTTTGAATAGTCGGTTCTAGTTTGGGGTGCATCTTCCTCAGTTTTTGTTGAAAGGGTAAGGTTTGGGTCTTCATCGAGATGACATGCTGTATGATATTAGGGTCGAAAGTTTTAAGGTCATCATACATCCATGCAAAGATATCTTTAAATTCTTTGAACAATTTAATGAATGTATCTTTTTCTTGTCGAGAGCACCCCAATCCTAGATTAATGCACTAAGGATTTTCATTAGTTCCTAAGTTTACTTTTTCATAAGATAGCGAGGAACTATTGGTTTTACAATTGACCATCTTTTTAAATTTATCTTCAAAATCATAAAACTTCTCTAATCTAACTACGGATTTTGGGATCGAGTTTACCATATCCGATGATGATTTAGGAGTTCTCGGATCTGGATATGAATCAGGAGTTCTCGGATCTGGATCAAACAAAAAAGGGATCAAGCTCGAAAACAACAGAACAAGAAACAAATCCAAAACGCCATGTATAAACAATCAAAGGGGATATGAATACCTACAAATAATATTACAGGGACACTCCTCCACCGAGAATATTTAGATTTCAGAATCAACGATCGACAGATAGGCCTCAGGAAGAAGAAGGATTCAAAAGATAAACACCTTTAAGAAGATCTTCAAATCCCAAGTTCAAACTATATTTTTTGGTTTATGTTATGCATGTAATAATTTTGGACATAAAGATATGAATTGTAGAGCTAACAATAGGAACATAAACAACTTTGAAATGCATACCCAAAAGGGTTATCTAAGAAGGCCCAGTAAAATTTTTGGCATAGGGGCAGACCCAGGGTTCAATGCTTTAATAACAAACCAACAAAACCCTAACTACCAACCCTTTCAGAAACACCTACGAAGCAGATGAAGTCTCACCCGAGGTAAAGGTAGGGGGGGTTGCAGGACTCAAGTGTCTACAACTTGGCTGGGACATAAATCTGTGATTACAACACTTAACAGAGCACTTGGCCAACAATATGCATCAGGTTTTGATTCTTATTTACATTGCAAATTAACCCTTATTACAGATCAATGTAGTAACAATAAAGATCAAGCCCTTAAAACCTCTTAGCACATAGAATTAGTTCATATCTTGCATTCATTTACACCATTAAGCATTAAGCTACAACATCAAATCCATTCATAACAACAACAACACTAAGAAAATAACCACATAAACAACATCTCACAAAGCACATCAAGACACATGATATACGTGGTTCACCCCAGTGTGGGGCTACGTCCACCAACTTCTTCTTCTTCTTTATTAGTCTTCGATCTTATTACATTCATTTTCTCCTGTGCACAAATCCATAGACCCAAATCCACAGTGGAAAGGTGATCTATGCACAATGCACTAGATCCACCTTCCCCAAAATCAGGTTAAGGAACAAAGCCAAATCCTCAATAGAACAGAGCACTTACATACAACGTATGTGCACAAATAAACTTACAAAACACTTACACTTAGCTCTGCAAGCCCTTAACACATTCTTGCACAATGCCAACTAGATCTATTGGTACTTCTTACATCACTTAACTACTTATTTATACATTTACAAAAGGGCCTAATCATGGGTAAACCCATGGGACGACATCCCTTAACCCATTACATAAACCCTAAAACCATTTGTTGGGTCCATAAGCCCACAAAATGAGTGAGATCCCACAATCTCTGCTCCACTTGGGTGCTCCATCTTTGACCATCCTGTCGAAGTCCCAAAAATGGTCAAACATGACCAATGTTTCCTCAAAACTTGGTCAAGGGCCAATAGGCCCCCAACACTCACCCGTGAATCATCTTGAGTCACTCAGATATGAGCAGTGTTGCTTCAAAGTACTCAAGCTTAGCTCGATCTGCCTCAATTTTCTTCTTCACCAGATCTTCCTCCTCGACAAACTCCTGAATCACCTGCTCTGTAACAGGACCTTCCAGGCGTTGTTCTACTATCGTGACCATCTGGCCCAACTATGAGCCTTGTCATTCAATCTCTTCAAAAAGTGTGCAGGATTCATCCTGCACCGACTGGAGTCTCTGTGTCACTGCCATGAATTTTCTATGGATGGTAGTAACCTGTTGTTGGACTATGCACTACTCCTGTGATCACTTCATTTTCTCAACTATAGTAAGCAACTTCATCTGTGCTTGCATAGTGGATGCCTACTGCTTCACCTCTTGTAGTTGTGCTTCTAGTTTATTCAGCTCCATATCTTCTGCAAGGTGCTCATAGGTCTCTGCACTCCAGTCACTCAACTGCTTACATTCTAAGGTGAGGGTCCTGATCCTTCCAACGTCACTCTTGGTAGTTTCTTCCCTTTGATCACACACTTATTGTGGAGTGCTCAACACTTCTTGGATCTCTAGATCCATTACTCTCACTTGAAGCTATTGAATGGCCTCATCAAGCTTCCCCAATTGCATCTCCGCTGACTCTTGTTCCTCCTGTGCGAAGCCCAACATAGAGCGAAGTGATTTAGTCACTGCCTCTTTGACTGCAATTTTCTCTGTGAACAAATAGTCTTTTTCTTTCTGCATCCTCGCTTTATGCTCCTCGAACATCGCCCATATTTCATCTTTCTCCTTCTGTGCAACTCGAAGTTGTTCTATGACCTCCTCCTTTTCTTGCTTCAAGGCCTCTTTGGCCTGCTCATTTTATTCTTGGACTCGACGAAGTTGAGCCTCTATTGCATCTAATAGCCTTCGTAATTGGGTGGGCTCATCCCCCAATTCTACAATTTCTGACGATGAAGTCACAGTCGGTATTGCGTGACTTGAATGAATAGCTTGTTGTATGTCTTTCATCTCCTTCTTGATTCTTTCATACAGTGTCTCTTGCTTCGCTTCATGCCTTTGCAAGATATCCTATGAAGCATCCTCTACGGTTGCGATGATGAGATCGACATCATCTACTATGAGCACATTCTTTGAATGAGGCTTATTGGCTCGGGTCTTCTTTCTCGCTGAGGGTTTCTACAGAGAAACCTTCTTTTTCTTTGATGTTTCAACCTCTGTAAGGGGATCCTTCGGTGGTGTAACTTCACCTTTGTCTTTATTTTCTTCTTCTTCCCCTCCTTCTTCTTGGTTCACTTCGTCTCCTCCTCCTTCTGTGAGTGAATCAAGCATACTTTCCTCTGATACATTGTCCTCCTCATCAGTTTCTATGTTCTGCACTTCCTCCTTTTTCTTCTTTTTCTTCGTGCTAATCTGTCCATCATGCCCAACCCGTGTGACCAATGGACTTCCGATGACGTCGGGGTCAGATATTTCTACATCTTCCACTGGTACAAGGAATTCTATTGGCCATTCTTTGGTTATCTCCTCCATATATTCGTCGGTCATCTTATAATAGGACTGCAACTCCTCCTTACTTTCATTCCTACACGCAGTGATGTAGATAAAGTGCTAATTTGCGTGGAACTTCGCTAGTGGCCTGTAGTTGTGCAGTGTATTCAGATTCCTTCGTCGAAATGACTCAATGGCACACTTCAACTATGGTTATTAATCATGGAACACTGCATTTGATTTCCACTACTTCGCCATATCATTCATGTACCACAAGGTGGAGAACCTCACAGCCAATGACTCCGATGGTTCAACTTTCGGGAAGGCTGCTCCTTCCAGAATTTGCCAGGGGACAAATGGGATCAATAGCAGTAGCTAACTAAAATGAAACTCATATCCATGTTATTGTGCTTCACGACAGTACTTATCCAACTCATTGATGAGGTAACTCACCCAGTTCATTTTCATTCCTTCTACACACTTTCCTGTGAGGTCTACTAAAAATCCAGTGACCTGTGTCAGCCGATTCTTTCTGATGAGTTTACCATTTATAAGCTGAAAATCTAGGCGCACTGTGCCATCCTGTATGGAGGCTACCTTGTAGCCTCGCTTTCCCTTTTCTACATTGCCATAATCTTCCTTTATGTGTTGTGATAGGGAGCGATTGAAATTCTTCCCTGGGTAGAACTACTGAGGGTCCAGTCCCTCCATGATCAGTCCTGTAATGAGAAGGATCAACGCCAGATCCATCGTCACACATTTTTCAAGCCACATATACCCTCCATGGTAACATGACAGGAGGAGTTTAACGCAAGCGTTAACCTCCTGATGTCGTCCAAAGTGAGGAATCATCATTACATTCAGGATCATAGGTTGCATGAGCTCCTTTATCCACGACTGGGAGACTATGCACGACTTCTTCCCAGTTATATTCATCAAATAATGATGCTGCATGAGCATCGCATAGTTCTTCTGGTCTCCAAGGTTGAATTCGTTGTTCTATAGAGCTAGGATATGTCATAATTGTGGCCCAACTGTGCGTATCCCCTTCAAGAGGTACACAGTGATCAACGTGTACTCAAAATCCCATGGGATGTTGTCAGGATTAACCGTGCCAGCCAAAGGCGGTATGTATTCAGGAAAGACTGACAGGATCTGCTTCGCGTTAGCCAGATCATCATGGTGTTTTCTTCACTTCTCAGTCGTGGTTCGGCTATAAAGACATGCAGTCGAAGGGGATTCTTGAAATATGCCAGTCGATGAATCCTGTATTCCTACCGGCATGACTCTGTTAGCCATGAGGTCTACAAGAATCTCCTCCACAGACTTCTCTACTGCGCTACATTCACCCGACATGCACACTGGTAATCAAATAACTCGGGTATGCGAACAGATAAGTGAGGTAATCATATGGATGGTGAGGTCTAGAAAGAACAATGTGATACAATGTATTCTCTATTAGCTCAGATAATCACAGTTTGCAAAAAGTGGTCCTGGTGCAGGGTCCGACGGGTTAAATAAGCAAGTGTCGTAATGGATTCCTTCAACGGGAAGGAATGGCTCAATCGATACAAATACGTCCTTTATGGCGCAGTCCTAACGGTCTAACGATGGTCTTTCCATCAATAACTATGTTTCTAGCCATTTCAGAGAATTATTCTAACGGTTGGGGAACCTCCAATGGTCATATAGCTTCGTCGTGGAGAAGTCCCATTCTGTGTGGTTCTGCTATTCCGACGAGGTTTAACTTTTGCAAATCTTCCTTCTGTGAAGTCTTTTTTGGAACTTCCTGTAGTTTTGCTAACTTGGATTTCTTATTACTGAACTTACTTGCCTTCTTTCCTGTGATCCAAGTCTTTGGATTCCTCTTTCCATTCATGTTCTTATCTTCTCCTAGTAAAGTGACTTCTCACTACTGATGTGCTCGTATAGATTATGCAGTTAATGTTCCTTCTTTTTCTATTTCTGGGGTGGCTATACTTCTTTCTTGCATGGATAGGTTCTTTAAGTCATCCTTTGTTCTTTCAACTTCAACAACTAATTCTCTGGCCCTCTATTGCTTTGACTAATCCTCTTGTTCTTCTATTAGTCGCGCTATTTTTATAGCTATGAAGTCCCTTAATTCTTTATTTTTCTTCTTTGTAGCTTCCTCCTCTACTTTCCTTCTGATCTGATCTTTCTCAATCCAAGTCTTTCCTAATAAAAGTGGGAATGGGGCACTTTTCTCAACAAATCTGATAACTTTGAAGTCTTCTTCTGTCGATGTTTCATGAGCAATCATAGGTATTTTAGTAACTCTTCCACATAGGGTTATCATCCTTCCTTTAAAATAATCTATCCTTCCTAATGAAGGTATCATAGTAGGCTTTCCCAAAAATTCCCAAGTGTGTTCTGGCATAATATTCACGTGTGTTTATTCATCCAATACATAGTCTATGTTGAAGTCTTCTATTCTTGTAACTATGCATTGTTTTTCTTTCAGGATCTCTGGTAAACTAATGTCTCTATGATCATCCATTACCTCTTTTAACATAATTTCGTCTTTCTCCGATTCTTTCTCTTTCTGGTTTTCTAACATATCCTTACTATATTAACCTTCTTTATAGTTTTCTTGTCTCATGTTCATCTTTTTAACTTTAGCAATCATCCTAGGGCAATCCTCAAACTCATGATCAATAGCTTTACAACAAACACAAATAGGACCTATACTAGGGAATTCCTTAGCAAGATGTCCCAACCTTCTACAAGTCTAACACAGTGTTAATCCTTTCTTTCTTTTAAACGAGCCCCAACCTCTCGAGTCTCTTGTACTGCGCACTGGGATCACAGTGTTGAACCTGCAATCTGCAAAAAATCTTTCTAGGTTCTTGCATCCACTTATTAGTCTAAAAATTATTTCTATGCATAGGAATAACATATTTTTCTCTATTTCTATTAAATTTATTCAGATCAATTCTTTCTTCTAACCGTGCCCTAGTTTCCAGACTAGGACAAAATCTATCAAGCATACCTAGATTCATATTTTCGAAACAAAAATTTCCACTTATCTTACCTTTACTAGAGCACAAAGCTTTAAGATCTTACCTATTTTCTTTAGATTCAATTTCTTTCTTAGTACAAAGCTTCGCAAGTCAAGTAGAATACTACACACTACAACAACAGATATACGCACCGAGCTTTCTCTTTTCTTTAGTTCTGAACAATCATGGTTTTAGGTCCTGGCAACGAAACCATTTGTTGGCACAGGGGCAGACCCAAGGTTCAACGCTTCAACAATGCACCAACAAAACCCTAACTATCGATCCTTTCGACAACACCTATGAAGAAGATGCATTCTCACCCAAGGTAGAGGTAGGGGGGGTTGCAGGAATCAAGTGTCTACAACCAATCTGGGACACAAATATGTGATTAAAACACTTAACAAAGTACTTAGCCAACAATATGCATTAGGTTCTGATTCGCAGATTAACCCTTATTACAGATCATGGCAGTAATAATCAAGATCAAGCCCTTAAAACCTCTTAGCACATAGAATTAGTTTATATCTCACATTCATTTACACCATTAAGCACTAAGCTACAACATCAAATGCATTCATAACAACAAAAAAACTAAGAAAATAATGATGCATCCCCCCTACTCTCCTGGGGTTCTGCATCAGGTGGTATCGGAGCTGAATTGGGTTCAAAGAGGAACCCAAAGAGTCAATCTGACTCAAGACAAGGAAATATCTAGAGACTGGGAGGTCGCAGAACCCCAGGAGGGGAGGGGGGCTGCATCGAGATCTCCTAACCTAAATCTACTCTGAGTCTCCTTAATTACAAAGTGAGGGCTCTACAATATTATCCTCTTCACTGCCTTAGTGCTATCATTGTCTCAGTTATGACACCATAATCCTATGACTACATTGCATAAATGTTTATCTATACCTGAATACAATATGGACCTGATACAAGCAACCATTTAAGGAAACCCTACCCACTACCTGTACCAAGGCATGGCCTGGCATTTATCATTCTTACAACATGAAATCCGTATAGGATCAGATTTAAAATTTAAAAATGGGAGGTTCGGTGCCTCTCCCTTTCTCCATTGCACGTCTATGTGTTGGCACATTGCTAAGGTGGAGCGATTCTCCTGCATCACACTCCACTGCTGGGAAAATCATGATCTCCTGCTCATGAGCTTCTCTCCACAACTAATCTTATAGTTGTTGTCACTCCTCCTTCTTATTTTGTTTTGTCCCTGCTGCTATGGCAGGCTCTCTTCTGTTTGTGATACCACCTGATGTCATCATATTACCTCCTTTGCCTATAGAAATCAATTATGTTCTTTGATACCACTTGGTAGAGATCTACATAGTTCTCAATAACTTTGTTTCTCTGTGCTCCCTCTGCACAGTTTCCCCCCCCTAAGGTATTCAGTAACCTTAAGGTTCCTCTTGCATTTATGATCACTTTGGTGTTCCCTCTTGGCATGTTATTTTATGACTCCGAAGAGTTCATATTATCTCCTTTTATTGTCTCCCTCTTATCTGCTATCTGCAATCAAAATTCGGCCTTCTCCTCTTTCTCTTTCGTTTGAAATCTATAGACGAAAATCAACTCTATTACCACCTGGTATCAGAGTATCTCCTATCACCATATTCCCCTTTTCCTTCTTTCTACAAGAAAAATTATGGATCTGATACCACCTGATGCATCCCCCCTCCCCTCCTAGGGTTTTGCGACCTCCCAGTATCTGGATCTTTCCTTGTCTTGAGTCGGATTGACTCTTCAGGTTCCTCTTTGAACCCAATTCTGACAAGGCTGATAATTGTTGGGCCATGCCTTGGTACAGGTAGTGGGTAGGGTTGCCTTAAATAGTTTCCTGTAGTAGGTCCAGATCATAGTCAGGTATGGATAAACATTTATGGAATGTAGCCGTAGGAGTATGGTGTTGTAACTGAGATAGTGATAGCACTAAGGTGGTGAAGAGGATAAGCTCGTAGAGCCCCCACTTTGTAATTAACGAGACTCAGAGTAGAGTTATGTAATGAGATCTTGATGCAACCCCCCTCCCCTCTTGGGGTTCTGCGACCTCCTGGTCTCTGGATCTTTCCTTGTCCTGATTCAGATTGACTCTTTAGGTTCCTCTTTGAACCCAATTCATCTTTGATACCACCTGATGAAGAACCCCAGGAAAGTAGGGGGGTTGCATCAGGATCTACTAACCTAACTCTACTCCGAGTCTCCTTAATTACAAAGTGAGGGCTCTACGAGCTTATCCTCTTCACTGCCTTAGTTCTATCACTGTCTCAGTTACGACACCATACTCCTATGACTACATTCCATAAATTTTTATCCAGACCTAACTAAAATCTGGACCTGCTATAGGCAACCATTTAAGGAAACCCTACCCACTACCTATACCAAGGCATGGCCTAACATTTATTAGCCTTACAACATGAAATCTGTATAGGATCATATTTAAATTTTAAAAATGGGAGGGTCAGTGCCTCTCCCTTTCTCCATTGCGCATCTACATGTTGGCACATTTCTGAGGTGGAGCAATGATCATGCATCAAATAACCACATAAACAACATTTCACAAAGCACATAAAGACACATGATACATGTGGTTCACCTCAGTGTGGGGATACGTCCACCAACTTCTTCTTCTTCTTCTTTATTAGTCTTCGATCTTCTTACATTCATTTTCTCCTATGCACAAAGCTACAGAGACCAACTCTATAGTGGATAGGTGATCTGTGCACAACACACTAGATCCACCTTCCCCAAAATCAGGTCAAGGCACAAAGCCAACTCCTCAATAGCACAGAGCACTTACACACAATGTCTGTGCACAAAGCAACTTACAAAACACTTGCTCTTAGCTCTACAAGCCTTTAACACATTCTTGCACAAAGCCAACCAGATCTAGTAGTACTTCTTACATCACTTAGCTACTTATTTATACATTTACAAAAAGGCCTAATAGGCCTAATAATGGGTAAACCCATGGGCCGACATCCCTTAACCCGTTACATAAAACCTAAAACCCTTTGTTGGGTCCACACGCCCGCAAAATTAGTGAGATCCCATGATCTCTGCTTTGCCTGGGCACTCCATCTTTGACCAGCCTGTCAAAGTCCCAAAAATGGTCAAACATGACCAATGTTTCCTCAAAACTTGGTCAAGGTCCAACAATAACACAGATAAGAAGTTACAACATGTTTGAATCATTGAGAACTAAAGTGGAATTCTACAAGTGTAATAAATTTGGAAACATGGCCAAAGATTGCAGAATGACAGTTCCTCCTGGAGAACCACAACAAAACTACAATAGTCACAGACAAGAAACTCAGAAGAGAACATGGATAAGAAATAAAAATCAATATAACAATGAAGAATGCACACTCTATCTATAGGCTAAGAAGAAGAAACATGGTTGGTATGTTGACAATGGCTGTTCAAACACATGATAGGTGATAAAGATAGGTTTCTTACATTAAGAAAGGAAAGAGATGGATCAATATCCTTTGGAAATGATGATTCATCTAAAATAATTGGAAAAGACACAGTCAGAATTGGAAACAAGAATACCAAGGCATAAAATGTTCTACTAGTAGAAGATATGAAACATAATATTCTAAGTGTGAGTCAAATGTATGACCTGTTGGATTACTGAGAGGGGGGGTGAATCATTAATAGAGAAATGTAATCCTTTTTAACCATATAATGCAACAATTATATCAATGTAGCATTATCATCCAATATTTGCAGAGTAAATAAACAATGAAAAAATGAACAAATGAACAATCATACACATACACAGTACACTAGTGTTTTGGAAGCACCAACTTCCTTTGTTTTCGAACTGCAACAAGAAGGAGGCTCCAACACCCTAGTTTCTTAGGCTAGAACCTGAGGGAAGCTTCAACTCCCCAATTTTCTGTCTACAACCAGAAGGAGGCTACAACCCCCTATGTTCTCCAAATACAACCATCTATCCTTGCCTCGTCCAACCTCCCTGACGTATAAGTAGAATGATGGAACCACTATCACACTATCACTATGAGATATACTATTGTAAACCTGTACCAATCAACCTGCACCAAACAACCTGTACCAATAACCTAAACCATGCATAAACCTATACCTCAACCTGTAATACACTTGTACCATAAACAAGTGCATCAACCATGCACCAACCTGTACCTCAACCTGCAAACCTTCCTTAACTTTAACAACAAGAGAATAGCATTTTTATCAAACTTTACTTTAGTCTCACATGACTAGTTTTGGATTAGTCATGAACCCTAACTTGAAATAATCATAACTATGTACTTGTATTGAATACAGATCTGAAAAGAATACACAATGTTCTTTAGTGTTTTTTATACAATTCCTCCAGATGTCACTACTTGGAACCTCTTAGAAAATGAGTTATAGAAAAAATGGCATACCTTGTTGAATTATGGCTTATTCTAGAGAGTGAACTTGTATAACGTGCCCTGCACGAAATATTTTTTGTATGGATATGAAAATTGTACACATGATAATATAGATTTTACTCTAACCAACACATTTGGTCTTACTGAATATGTATCTATTATGAATAAGTTATGACATTTTTACCCAAAACACATGTTTTAGACTAGTTTCAGGACTAGCCACAAACCCTATTTTCCACGGAGTGTAACTCCAAAAATACAACGAACCACAAGATGAAATTCGTTCCATAGCTACTTGGATATGTTTCCTCAATGGCCACCCAATTTTACAGTCTGAATCATTCTAGGAAAAACGTTATTGTGAAAATGGTGAGATGACCTGTAAATAACATACCTTAGAAAACATCATCAAATGAATTTATCCTCACTTGAATTTCGACCTTCTTTACTTCACGTTCCCTATGAAATTCGTCTTATATATCATTTGGTTACCTCAGTCACCTATAGATATTTAATATGCTCAAGTGTGTTCAAAATGAGAGAGCCTTGCCTCTTATTTATACTTTCATGTAGCTTCCTCAAGGGGTTACCTTTTAACCATATTAACCCAATTTCCTTATTTTAGGGCTAACCCACTTCTAACCACTTTCCATAATTAGAAAGGTCTCCATTTACTTTATTATTTAAATAATCCTCCTTGACTTTTTCACTTCACTTTATTATTTAAATAATCCTCCTTGACTTTGTCACTTCACTTTATTATTTAAATAATCCTCCTTGACTTTGTCAATTCACTTTATTATTTAAATAATCCTCCTTGACTTTGTCACTTCACTTTATTATTTAAATAATCCTCCTTGACTTTGTCACTTCACTTTATTATTTAAATATTCCTCTTTGACTTTGTCACTTCACTTTATTATTTAAATAATTTCTTCTTTGCAAGCACTTTAACTTCTTTGACCTTTTGGGGCTTCAAGCCAACATGTGAGAGTCCTCCAACTTAATAAGGTCATAACTCTCAAACCATGAGGAGTTTTGTGATGTTCCACATACCACCAGAAATGACATTACATGCACTATCCATATAGAATAGTATTACCTGCAAAATATAAAAAATAATACCATTATACATCAAACAAACATGGGTCCATTACCAAAACCTTTGTGCTACCAAAATTCACTACCAGACTTTCTTCAAGGGTTGACATCAATGACAACCAACCAAATTAATAAAAAATCTCCTCCTTTGGCATTGATGGAAACAATATGATGCAATAATGAAATCATATCACTCATGCTCCCCTTGTAACTATTCCTACATCTATGTGACCAACGCTCCCCCTGGAACCATGCCTGAATCTCTGTGACCAACTCTCCCCCTGGAACCATGCTTGCATCTCAGTGACCAACACCCCCACTGGGACCATGCCTTCATTTATATGACCAATTCTCCCCCTGGAACCATGCCTCTGTCCTATGCATCTGATAAATCTCTCCCCCTTTATCATCAATGGAAAATGTATCTTTCCATTTGAGGTTGCACCCCCTAACTGACTCGTCTGATATCCCAACCTGAATTGTCCTCTTTATGGTGCTTCCTCATGTACATCTAAGACATATAATATAATAATTCAAAAACATTCATTTTCGTGTAGAAATAACTCCGAGTCTCTGGCGAAGATACTCAGAGGATTGTCGTGGAAGCATTTTTGTAAAGATGTCTACCACTTGTTCTTTTGTGCCCACGTATTCAACTCTGATGTTTCTTTCTGCACCCTGTTCCTATAGAAAGTGATACTTGATTGGAATGTGCTTCTTCTTGGAGTGCATCACTGGGTTGTTTGAGATATTGATGGTGTTTGTATTATCAACATAGATTGGAATGGGCTCATCATACTCAACTTGTATATCTTTCATAGTTTGTTTCATCCATAGAACCTGTGTACAACATGCTACTACTGCAATATACTCTGCCTCAACTATAGATAAAGATATTTATGATTGTTTCTTTCTTATCCATGATACTAAACACTCACCTAGGTAGAACGCTTCTCCACTGGTGCTTCGTCGGTCATCAATGCAACTTGGCCAATCTACATCTATGTAGGCAATAAGTGATAGATCTTATTGTCGCAAGAGTTGGTTCTAGGTTGTAATAGAGCCAAGACTTATCACATTTTAAATGAAATAAATTTTGTCACTTGGACTTGACTTGGGTTGCATGCAAGTAAATTCCAAGATAATCTCGAACCACTTTTGATTGGAAACTTCCCCTTCCAACCCGAGAGGGATCTCTCAAAAATATGTCACAACAGGATATTCAATAGGTTTAACAGTGGGCAGATCTGTGGGTAACAGAAAGTTTTGGGTTTTTAGGGTTGATGGGTTGGACCGGAAAGTAGTCCATTGGGCATGGAGTCAAATGATCAAGCAAGTAATAAGAGTTTTTTGGCAATGGAAATCCATGGAGCGGAGGTGAGATAGAAGATGATTATAGAGGGAAGGATTTATAAAATGTATGGTAGCAGAATAAAGAGAAAACATATCAAAATGCAAGGAGCACTTAGCAATGAGTGAATTCCAAGCATAAATCAGTGGAAATAGACAGTTGGGATAGAGCATCTAGTAAGGATGAATTCTAAACCTTCATATCTGTGCAAGAAAAAACCTATAAACTGTCCAACAATAGAGCATATAACAAATGGATGAATTCCATTACAAGCACAGTTACAAATCGGGAAGCAAATGGAAATAAAACCAAGTGAAATGATGTGAAAATGAAGCAATAAGACATTCTCTGCAAACAAAATCACAAGAATCTTTGATATAGATCGAAAATGATCTGCACTCTTTTATTAAACATGAAAATAAATGCTATAGCCCAGGAGTACTACTCCTCCCCCCTCTTTTACAAATATTCCTCCTATATGTATTGAGTTTGAAATCCTCTCTAATATAAAAGATAACAATAGTTACAACCGATTCTTGAAACTTTTTGCCATAGAAAATGGGCCAAACTGCCGAAAACTACGGCTGCAGTTATGGATCTGTATCTCTCAAATAGAGATAGATGTGTATAAACTGAAAATGGCTTTTGTGAATCTATTTATTCTTAGCAAAAACCTCTCTCAGTTCCCTGAGATCCATTTTCATTTGCCTCATATCTGCATTTTACAAACATGTGTCAAAACAGGAAAATATGAGATCCGAAAATTACGGCTTGGAGATGGATTTGATTCTCTCAATATGTGACACCTGTAGGAAAAATGAGAGAGTCTTTTGATATTCTATGTGTTAGGCACAAAAACCTCCGACCGTTTCTCAAAATGATCCTCCATTCACTCAAACTCATCATTTGAAAATGATGACTCAACATAGTAAAAAATGCCACATTTTTTAAAACAAACCTCATCTTGCGGGGGAATTTTGAATGCCTTCACAGGATCCAAATGAAAGTCTGAAGAAATCACTGGAAATATTAGGATTTGTATATGTCGATCGACTATTCGAACGTGAAAAACGACCTCTCCATGACTGAGAAAATTGTGTTTTTATAAAGCAATTTTGCATATGACTGGAGTCCCGATTTCGGGTTTTCGAAATTCGTGGAAATGAAGCAGTGGTTATTAAAATCTCCACATCGGCCAAATCCCCAATGGACAAACCCACGAAATAGATTTCAGCTTTTACATTGCACTCTTTCAGGCCTTCAGGTTTCGAGTATCATGTCCTCAAGAGTTATGACATGCAAGGAATTCCGAATCGCGATGGGATTAGTTAGAGGATAATCATTTGTCTTAATCTCTTAATTAATCATGATTAGAAATTAATATTTAACCTTTCGTGGATTTAAGTGTCGGAACTTCAATAATACTTGATGCGAGAAATCCCGAATCATGAAATTGCGATGGGATTGATTAACAGTTAAAACACTTTTAGCTTTGTGATTAAGCACGATTAAAACACATGATTTCGAGGTTTCAGAAATCACAAGCTTGAAACTTAAGGAACAAAGGCAACTCGAGTCATGAAATAACGATGAAACTTGTCAACATTAATCTTTCTTATTCTTTAATTAACCTGACTTATCATTTAATACTTTAGTGAATTTGGGGATCGGGGTTGTAGTTATTAAAATATCTACGTCGGCCAAATCCCCGACGGCTAAAAACCCCAGATTCATGAGCTTTTTCTCCATATGGATTAATGCTCGATGTATGTGGTCATTCAACTACCAATTCTTCCATTCATTTTCCTTGTGACTCAATGCCCGAACAGATGGTACATTTCTTTGATTTTCACATGAACCATGTCTTTGGATTTTTCATGAGTTGGCTTGTGACTGTTGTATTGTTGTGGCATTTGGAGTTGATTTCTGCGTTATTTGACTGAAGATGACAGGTAGAGAACATTCAATGTTGCGCATGACATACTAATGGTCGTTTTATCACATCTAAACTTTCGGTAGTTAAACACTATAAATTTTTTCTCTCCTAAGTTACCGAAAGCCAAAATTTCAATATTTGTTACAACAGATCCTTTCCTTTTGGATACCATAATCCAAAATCTTTTGTTCCTTTGAGATATATGAAAATCCTCTTCACTGCTAATACATGTGATTCCTTTGGTGTTTCTTGAAATTGTTCCACATGTCCAACTGCTTGCCTTACATCTGGTTTGGATAGTTGTCACATATAGTAGGATACCAATCATTGACCTATATTTCCTCTGATTTGTATACTTTGAATCATCATATTTTATCAACTTGCAATTGGTTTGCATGGGAGTGATAAATGGTTTGCAATCTTCCATTATGAACCTCTTTAGCATTTATTTGATATAATTGGTTTGAGAAATAAAAATTCCTTGGTTTCTTTGATGTATCTGAAGGCCCAGAAAGAATGATAGTTCTCCAAGTAATGGAATTTCAAATTCCTTCTGCATGTCCTTTGCAAATTTCTGGCTTAACCTATCATCAATACTTCCAAAAATAATATCATCAACATAAACTTCAATTAATAAAATACTATATTGAGTTACCTTGATGTAGAGGTTGTTGTCTGCACTTCATTTTCTGAACCTTGCCTGCTGTAGATATTTATCCAGTCTAGAGTACCATGCTCTAGGAGCTTGTTTTAGACCATACAAGGCCTTCTTTAATTTACACATAATCTGCATTCTTTGAAAACTTAAATCCTTTTGGTTGTTCAACGTAGACTTCTTCTTCAAGTTCCCCATTCAAAAAAGATGATTTTATGTCCATCTGATACACTTTAATATTTTTGGAGCATGCATAAGCTAAAAGCAATCAGATTGCTTCCATTCTGGAAACTGGGGCAAATGTCTCTTCAAAGTCGATTACTTCAACCTATGCATATCCTTTACATACCAAACTAGCTTTGTTCCTTGTAACTTGTTCATCTTCATTCTATTTATTCATGTATACCCACTTTGTGTCGATCACATTCTTATCCTTTGGTCTTGGAACCAATTCTCAAGTGTCATTTTTCTCTATTTGATCCAATTCTTCATCCATGCCCTTATTCCAAAATTCATCCTTTCTGTCCTCTTCAAAACAAGTTGGTTCAATTGTATATGAGAGTGCTAGGTGCATTTGTTCTAGTGAACAGATTCTTCTTCTAGTCTCAACTCCTGCATCTTTGTTTCCAATAATTTGATCTGAAGGATGATTCTTCTGTACTTGTCTTCTAGGTGTCTTTGGAGGCACTTTCTGAACTTTCTCTTCTACTTCTGTCGGATCCTCTTCATATTCCCCTTCTACTTCTTTTTCATCTTCTGTGTCTTCTTCATAAAACTATTCCATTGATTCATTTTATTCTTCCTTTAATTCTTGTCTACCTATTTCATCAATTGTTACGTTGATGCTTTCCACAAATTTGTTCAATCCTAGGTTGTAACACTTGTATGATTTCCTTGTACTTGAGTAACCAACAAGTACTCCTTTGTCCACACGAGATTCAAACTTTCCCATTCTTCCATCTTCTCTTTTGATGTAGCATTTGCTTCCTAAAACTCTGAAGTGCTTCACATTTGTTGGTCTTCCTTTCCATAGCTCATAGGGAGTTTTTTCAGTGTTGTTTCTAAGCATTACTCTGTTTTGAATGTGAAATTTTGTATGCACTTCCTGTATCAAATATATCTATCAATTTGGAATCCATTAGCATTGTTCGAGTCATTTCCTATATTGCCATTCTCTTTCTTTCAACTCCATTCTGTTGACATGTCCTAGCAATGAAGAATTGTCTTTTTATTCCATGTCTATTGCAGTAGTCCATAAATTCCTTTGAAGTGAACTCTCCTCCATTATCATATCTCAAGCATTTTATTTTTGATTCCAGTTCATTTTCAACCATTTCCTTGTAGACCTTGAATTTTTCAAAAGCTTCCGACTTATTCCTAAGAAAAAAAACTGCAATCATTCTTGTATAATCATAAACTAATAAAATAAAGAATTTCTCACATTTTAAACCCTTTGTTGTAGTTGGTACAACTAGATCAGTATGCATAATTTCTAGTGGTCTTGTCGTTGAATATTATTTTGATTTAAACCTAGTATTTGTTTTCTTTCCTTGTTGACAATGCTTGCATAAAGTGTTGGTTGGTTTCGTGATCTGGGGAATTTCTCTAACTGCTTCCCTTCTGTTGAATTTGACAAGGTTATCAAAATGTATGTGGCCCATTCTTCTATGCCATAACCAAATTTCATCTTCCTTTCCTAGGAAACACTTTTCATTTCCAAATTCACTTAATACATATATGTTGCTTGAAGTTCTCGCAACTGTTGAAATCAATTTTCCTGAACCTTCTTTTCTTATCTCACACTTTTTTGAATCGAAAGTAGCTTTATGACCTTGGTAACACATTTGAATCACACTTAGAAGATTATGTTTCATATCTTCTACTAGTAGAACATTTTCTTCCTTGGTATTCTTGTTCCCAATTCTGACTGTGCCTTTTCCAATGATTTTAGCTGAATCATCATTTATGAAGGAGACTGACCCATATCTTTCCTTTCTTAATGTAAGAAACTTTTCTCTATCACCTACCATGTGTTTTGAACAACCATTTTCAACATACCAACCACGTTTCTTCTACTTAGCTTGTAGATTAAGTGTGCATTCTTCATTGCTATACTGATTCTGCTTTCTTATCCATGTCCTTTTTTGAGGTTCATGTTTGTGAATGTTGTTGTTCTATTGTGGTTCTCTAGGAGGGACTGTCATTATGCAATATTTGGCCATGTGTACAAAGTTGTTACATTTTTAGCATTCCACTTCAGTGCTCAAATATTCAAACCTGTTGTAACTTCTTCTTTATGTTTCACTAGGGCTTCTTGGATAACCATTTTGTGTATGACTTTCAAAGTTGTTTATGTTCCTATTGTTAGCTCTACAATTCACATATTTATGTCCAAACTTATTACATGCATAACATAAAAAATAAAAATATAGTTTGATACCTAGGAGTTGAAGATATTTGGAAAGGAGGTACTCTTATGAATCCTTCTTCTTCCTGAGGCCCATCTATTTCTCCCGGTTGTTGATTATGAAATCTAAATCTTCTAGGTGGAGGAGTGTCCCTGTAATTTTCTTTGTAGACCTTCCTATCCTGTTTGATTGTTTCTGCATAGCTTTTTGGATATGTTTCTTGTTTTGTTGTTTTGGATATTGATCCCTTTTATTTCTTATTGTATCCGATTCCGAACTTGTCATGATGAGGTTTTTGATTGTTGATAATGTCATTCAAAACTTTTGAGTTGTTCTACATATTTTTCTTTTGAACATCCTTTCTTAATGTGACAATTTCTACTTCCAAATTTCCAATGATCCTGTCTCTTCCTTCTAG
>SNQJ01S0056721.1:16879-45338 GCA_010110895.2 Picea sitchensis | reverse complement strand
ATTACAGACCATGATTTGCTCTATTGCAGAAATAGAGACTTAATTATTATTTCAGAAATATGATTGTTAAATATAGATTGGAGAAATGTGTGGAAGTGGTGGATGTTAATGATTACAGATTGGGAATGAGTGTTGTTGTTGACTATTATAACATGCAAAATGAAAAAACTAGTTAAATACACAAGAATTATTACCCAGTCATCTGATTGTTGGTTGATGTTGTGGATTGCTTGATTAATCTCATGAACAATAATTTTTGTTTCCCTCTCATTATCTCATTTTCCGCTAATTACAACCCCCTCACATATCCCATATTCATTTTTTTCACCCCCTATTCTGATATTGATCACAACTAAGAAAATTTATGTGTTAGATTAGATAGGAGTGGCAGAATTATGTGTGGATTGCAGTCAGGTTTATTGGTTTTCTTATAGTTGATTGTTGTTATCATTGAGCAGTGACAATATCTCTTTCCTTTCATTATATCATATTTTCACTAATTACAAACCCCTCATGTATCCTTGAACATTGTTTTCCACCCCTGGCTCATTGATTAACATTAGAACAATTTGTATGGATTGGATCACATGGGCCTGATACATTCTGAGCCAAATATATTTCATATTTTTAAGGAGTTGTCATGCATGGTTATTTAAAAGACTATTTTCTAGTTGTTAACATATGCAAGATGATTGTTTTCAGTAGGGGAAGCGATGGTCGAGGAAATAGAGGTAGAGGTAACTGGAACCGAGGCTCATGGAGGCCTAGGTTCTTAATACATTTTGATGTTGATTCTAAATATCTTGGACAATTGTTCCATCCTGGATTCTTTAATTGGATTGGACAGGGAACAGTCCAACTGAGGCCTGAAATGCCTCCCTTCCAAACCCCTCAAGCTCTTGGTATACTTGTGCCTCCTCATGTCTCTTTTCATCCTGAAGTCTCAGAAAACGATGGGTGGCAAGTTATTGTTCATCCGACAGTCTCCCAACACCATCGCTGGCCAAACTAAAACTTGCATACTCCCCCACATTTTAACCCCCTAACCACTCTCTAGTGCAATCCTTCCATGCCATCAAGAGATTGAAGACTGAAGCCCACCATGCATCTGATAAAGGAAAAGTTGTCGTTGCCCCTTCCTCACCCTCCGATGAATCTGACAGATCCATTTCTTCATGGATGCATTGAGGGATTATTGTTCCCATGTGATTAGTGAGATAAAGCCTATAGGATATGCCCAACTCAAGGAAATTTCAGGGAAATTAGGAGATGACAACAACAACCAAGGAAGGGTTGCTTCACAGACTGGAAAATATGGATTTAAAATTTTATGTTATATATTGTTTTATGACAGTGGAGTCCATGGATTTTGGACAACATGTTTTATTTTGATATATGAGTATTAGTTTGAAATATTTTCAAATATGTTTTGAAGGAAGGCACAAGGGATGTGTTTGCTTAACAAATGGGTTATGTTATGGTGTGATGCATTTTATCACTAAAAAAGTCACAAGGGGGTCCCACCTATTAGTTATTATTTAATTATGACCCTATTATGTTTATTACTTTTTCCCCCTTCCTTAACTAAAGTTAGTTAAGGCCTTATGTTAGCTTAACTAATAAGTTAGTTCAACTACTCTAACCAATTCTAAATTGTTAAAAGATGAACTAAGGGGAGGAACAAGAGGAGGATAGAAGCACAAATCATGCTAAGGTTTTCTCTTTGAGTTTATGTTGAGATAGTTTAGTTTTCATTCATTCATATATTCATCATAGCCTAATTCTCTTTTGTGATAGCAGGGTCTTATTGTAGACAACAATATTCAGGGTTGAATCAAATCATTCAGACATTTTTTCTTTAGAGGTGTTGATATATCTTTGATATTCTATGTAGACTTGTTTGTTTGTGAATTAACTTTCATGACTGATAAAGGATATTGTGCAGAGTCGAGTGGGAAACAACCTGTGGCAAGTTGATCCATCTTTTAGATTTCAGTTTTGGTTTTCTGTCAGAGGTCCTTTTGTATGTTCCATCGGGGATTTCTAAGTTTGACTTTGGTCCATGATTTCTGTGTGAATTTTAGTAAAGACAATGACTCTTTGGTGAATTGGAATGAAATAAAGGATTTCTTTATGTCTCATATATCTTTATTATGATCTTGCTGTCTTTACTTTTGTTCTTACATTTATTTCAGCAACTGATATTTTCAGAAAAATACATAAAAAGTGAATTTCCAACAAGCTTTTTGTTGATAAAAGACTAGCCTAAGTACTTGTAATTAATACTTGTGAGTTGGGATATATATATTTTTGTTGGCTATAAACATAGGGTGATATTTTTTTCTACTTTACTTTAACCAAGTAAAGTTTGAAAATGCTTGAGTAAGATCAATTCATATCTTGTTCTCAACATTTATTTGGTGACCATACTCGGGAGATCTTCGATATCTCTCTAGAAATTTTATACTCGATTTTCCATCGATACATCCTTATTTTCTATTTTGATTCTTTGACTGTTTTTCTATTCATGACTATTCCTGTTGAAAGAAATCCCAATCTTGAGCTTGGTCTCCAAGACCAGACCAACTTTGAATTGAACTTGTTTCATACTATTTTAGACACTGCTAGGACCCATGCCAAGCTTAACCATTCTTGGGCATCAATTGAACGAAATATTAGTGTTCAAGAACAACTGGAAGCTAGATGTAGGAAGCCTAGAAATCAACAGTAACCTTTTTGTTTCTTTATTTTTGGCCTTTCTTTCATGTCCTTAGATTCTCGTGCTTCTAGGAGGAGAAGAGGCTTGTCACCTGAAATCAACCATATTGCTGAAATAGGAAGAAGAAACGTTGTGTTATCTACCCAACAAAGTGCTCTAAAGAGAACTTTATCTGATTCGTCCAGCTCGCCTTTCTTTCCCTCATCTATCATCCACAAGATGGCATCTAGTTGTGGCTTTGGTGGTGCTGGAAGTGCTCCATATTCCAAATATTCATCATCACCAGTGATTGGTAGCTTGTACAACCACCATATTCCTGTCCAATCTACTACAAACCCCACCAAAGTCATTAAAAGTATGGCCTTTTTTAGTTCGAAGAACATGCCATGACCATACCATGGCATGTGTCCTCTCCTCTTAACCTAGCACCTGCTACTCGTCTGCTTCCAAAGTTTAAAGAGAATTTGCCTAGGTTTTTAGGAAATAACACTGTCAGTACCAACGAACACTTAGTGGCATTTTCTAATCCTTGTCATAACATAGGGGCTAACGACAATGACACTTGCATGTGCTTGTTTATCAATTCCTTGGAAGGAAAGGTTGCAGATGATTTCTTTGACCTTCCTCCTAAGATCTTGTCTACTTGGGAGGAGCTGATTTATTGGTTCCGATCCACTTACATGCAATCCAAAAGCCCTGCTGAGAAGTTAGGGGAGTACAACAATGTCACTTACAAATATGGTGAGACCATCAGGTCCTTCAACTTGCGTTTCACCAAGTTGTATAATCAAATCCCTGAACTTATCTTCCCTCAGAACCAAGCCGCCTTCATGCATTACTACAATGCATTTCCTTATCCTTACCATCACAGGATTGAAGAAAAGGCCATTGATAATCTTGGTTCCGCTCTGCACACTTTCTTAGAGTATGAGGAACATATAGAAAGAACTGGTCTACTCTAGGGAGAATCAGTTAGACAGACATATATGTCCTCTCTCTTATAAATATTACAATATATGAACAACCGTATAATATATTTTGAGAGGAAAGGTACTGTCAACCCACTCACCCCTAGACCTTCATCCTCTTCTTCTCCTCCTTTTAGAGGTTTGGTTGAAAATAATTTCCAGCCGAAGGCTATCTTGCCTCGAAGTTGGTGTAACTTTTGTGAGGAACACCGAGAAGAAACCACATGTGAGGTAAGGAAGAGTGCCAGAGACAAGATATTTGGTAAAATACCAGAATCTACTATCGTTGTCCTAGATTTTTCTGAGCCGAAATATGTCATGGTCGTCAATACTAGGAACAAAGCCTATGCCCCAAAAGGAAAATTTGACCCTCCTCGCAGTTCTTCTAACCCGAGTTCATCTTCAACCACTGCTATGCCCCAGGTTCCAAAAGTTCCTAAGAGTCAAGGGATCACTCCTCTTCCCCCCTCTTCCAAATACAATATCTTGAATCAATTGGCCAACATCAAGGCATTTGCAACGCTCCTAGACATGGTTACTGTCCCTGAACAATAGATGCATCTGAAACAATTCATGGAAGGAAAAGCTTCCATTGTAACCTATCTTTCTGAAGAGGTAAGCGAAGAGGATTCTTCTGTAATTAAAGTAGGTGTACATAACTTTAGATACCCTATAAGAAATCCCCCTTTTTATATTTCTGTAAATATCCTGGATAAAATCACCCACTGTTTCCTCATTGATGGTGGTTCAGGCCCAAGTGTCATGTCGAAGATTATTATGGAAGAGCTAGGCTTATATTGTACAAACGAAAATTCCAGAAGCATGTTTTTCTATAATAGTCTACAACAAACGACCATAGGTGAGATGAAGGATGTAACCTTGGTTTTATGCACTCATCTTGAGATAAGGAAAACCCTCAACATTCAGGTGATTGATATTCCTGTGAACATTTATTCAATTATCTTGGGAAGAGATTGTCAATCCCTAATGGGTGGATACCTCTTGCTCGACGGAACACACTTATCCATTCCTCAGAATGGTAAGAATATCATAGTTCTTAGAGAGGGAAGGATTTCACCCTACATAGAGGATGTTTCACAATCCAACGTAAACCATGTCGAAGAAGATATAAGAGTATATTCCATCTTTGTTGAAGAGGATAATATTCATTTGGAAAGAATTGATTTAGATAAGGATTCATGGCATATGTATTTTGATGGTTCATGCTATAGTGAAGGAAATGGGGATGGCATTACCTTGGTTTCTTCTACAGGGAAAATTCATAATTTGTCCTACAAGTTAAAGTTTGCTTGTTCGAAAAGTGTCGTTGATTTCAAAGCTTTATTATTAGGCATTGATAATGCCCTTAATATTGGTTGTGTTCACCTTTCGGTTTTTGGAAGTTCTAAGCTTGTTGTGAACGTGATACACAAAATATTCTCTCCTGACAACGAGCTGATAGAAGAATACTCCCAAACTATTTGGGCACTTGTCTCAAACCTACTATCTTTCAAGATCACTCATGTGAAGAAGGAATTGAATTCCATGGCTGATCGGTTCGCTATCTTTCCAGCCTCCCCTAATCAACAACATTTTCCTCACATGCATGATTGTGCTTTTCAACTTCTATATCATTTGTATATTCCTGGCCATGTAGGATCTTGGGAGGCCCTCCCTGATGATGAGAGAATTTGCACGATCATCCAAGATGAACCTCTTAAGCCTGAGGAAATTATATCCATGAAAAATAATAAGATTCCCAAGGGCTTGATTCCTCTTGAGAGTTCATTTTCATTGAGTGTTGGAGGCGATAAAGAAAGGAAAGATGAGTCACAAATGAAAGCGGTTAAATCCATCTCCATGAACATTAGGACACTTGGATCTTCATCGAACGTTAAAATAAATATCCAGGGTTCTGATAAAGAAGAAATGAAATTTACTTAATTACTTAGTGGATTTCAAAAGGGTTTTGCTTGGTTTAATGTGGGTCTTCATGGTTTTGATCTAGTTCATGTTCAACATATTATGAAAACAACCAGGAAAAAACAAAGACTTGTGAACTCTGCACTGGAAGCAACCTTTCAAAGGGAGTTGAGGAATTACTTAAGAATTGGAATGTTTTCTTTTGTTCACCCTGAAAGGGTTTCCAATTAGGAACATGCCTCGAAGACCCCTAATAATTTTAAAACCTGCATTAGTCTTCAAACTTTCAGGAAAACAATTATAATAAATCCTTTCCCTCCTCTCCATATTGAAATGCTTCGGCAACAGATCGTAGAGTTATACTTGAAGCCCTTACTTGACAGTTTATTTGGTTACAATAAAATCAAGGTAGAAGGGGAAATTTATCACAAAACCACTTTCATTACTAATTGCAATACTATGTCTTACAATTTCCTGCCCTTTGGCTTATTTGATACAAGTATCGCCTTAAAAAGACCTATACACACAAATTTCAATGAATTGGTCAGTCTCCATGTTTATCTTGATGATTTAATCATATACGTCAAAAGTATGATAGTTACGTCAGAGTGTCAAGTGTTGGGTCATTTCCAGATGACTTTTGTCTCGGACACTAACTCGGAAATTTTCAAGGAATTACAGAGACAATGGTTTTCTCATAGCACTAACAGTCCTCGCTTGAAGTATTGTGAGGGACCAACATGAAGATTTTTCTTTGCTGATTGAATATTTCTGTATACTAGTAGCTTAGCTTTGTTTTCAAATTTTGTGCTTCTTTTTCTGCTTCACAACACTTTGGTTTCTACTTCTGAGTTGTTGTTTTTTTCCTTTTTGTGTTTTATTTCTGTCTTTTACTATTGTTGTTTTAATTTCTTCATTATTACTTATGTTGTGAATTTTGTCTTTATCATCTTTTAGTATTTGGTCAGGTTATATTTTTGGATCAATTCTGCCATAGTGACACTCCTACAAAGCATTGTTAGTCAATAACAATCAAGATTGCAAAACTACTATGATCTCTCCACTGAAGGGCCCTTGAATTTGTTACATATTTCCGCTGCTATCTTACAAGGAATTGGTTGTTTCCCGCTTCTGCTTACCATTTCTTCATCCATCAATATCTTAAGAGAAAAACTATAAGCTTCCTCTTTCATGTTAAGATCTTATTCCAGTCAAATGATTATGCATACAGTGATAAAACCCCTCATACTTAACACTTTTCATGAGTTATCCCAAATTCCCGGTCATCTTTCCATTAAATCCGCTCACTTCCCCCTGTTGCATAATCATTTGAGTCACGTCTTCTTCAGATTATTATTCTTGGTCTGCAAAACCATGAGTTTGAGTTCCAATCTGCTATAAACAAATTTCCCTGTGGAGTTGCCATTTTGTTCACGATTGTAAACGTCAATGTAATTTCGCCCGCAAAGTGTTGCTAAGCCTATTATTATATAAGACTAAATAATGCTAGTAGGTGGAACCCCCTTGAACTTTTGAAGATCAGGTCTGTTCATTTTCAATGTTATGATGATGTGCTACAAAGTTTTAAATGGTTGATGAGAATATGTTTGTCATTGATATGAGTTAAGTTTTGAGATGTTGTTCCTTCATGATACTTCAACCTGCTATTTATTTATGGTATTTGTTTTTCTCGCACCTGCACAACAAAAATGTTAGTGAACATTGCATAAAGGCATTTGAGGAAAAGAAAAATACTATATCTAATGCAAAAGAGACCTAGCTTTGCGATACTATATGCATGAAAATACTTGTTGACAGTGGTTAATTCCTAGCTAACAAAGAAATGGCTATGAAATATTGTTAAGTTACATTTTATATGCATATGTTGGAAATTTTGGTGGCGCATTTGGAAAGGTGATAATGCATTGGTTATGCATTGCTTAATGGGATTAGTAGCTGATATACATATGTTATAATGTTGGTGGCTCATGGAAGTGATGGCTTGCGTTATTTATGGTGACTATGCTAGGTTTCGGGTTGGTGTTGATCATGTTATTTGGTGATGAGTCTATACATGATCGTTTAGATTGTGTAGTTGTCAAGCGATTTATTTTAGTTATATTGGAAATGCAAACATAGGTGGCACATTTGGCAAGGTGATTGCAAATGGTTGAATTATTATGTGGTTGGATTATGCTATGGTTTAAATGTGTTAATCATATCGATGCACTGGTTGATTAATGGTGTTAATGGAAGGCTCCTTGGAATGTATTGTGGAATAAATGAGATGAGGTTGGAGGTGACATGCATTTACTACATGTCACCTTTACCCTTCCCGTTGGCCGCCACCCTAGTTGGACTATTGTTTGATCTTGCAGTTGTGTTCACGCTCCAGATGTTTAGCAGGGTGAAACTGCTCGACCACCCCTCATCTTAAGGATTTTGATTAATAGGTATGTCTCTTTTGGCCATTCTTGACTTCACTTTGGTTATGAAATGGTTTTGAATTAGTTGTGTGGGTTTGTGTTTGTCCTAAATGCTGCAATTGTGTGGAATTTTGGATTTAAATGGAAAATAGATGGTTCGGCTTTTATCAGTTAAGTTTGTTGGATTGTTAGTATTCCTGGGTGATAGTTCCTTATTACCACTGCGTGTTGGTTGAAGGGTTTTTGGTTGGATGATTGTCTTCATGGTTATTGTGTTTCATTAAGAGCCTTGTTTCTTGTTTCGACCTTACCAAGGGACTGTCTCCTATCCACAAACACCAGAGCCCCTTGTGCATACACCTTCAGCCTCAAAGTCTCACTGAATTTATTTTCGTTCCTTCTGTGAAGGCTACTGTGAAAACCCTTAACCCTCAAGGCTGGGGTTTCATAGAGAAATTGGTGTGCCTATCAATTGGGTTCTAGTTATTGTGGTATATTACCTTGAGTATGGGCTCACCCATGGGTCATATAGCCATCATGTTGGTATGGCTTCCCGTCACTACCTCTAAGATATTAGCATAAAACTTACATTGCTATTTTCTTTTTAAGGTCACAGTCACCTTCATTATGCTAAGTAACTCAACGATTTCAATCGAAAGGCCTCTACCCTATGTCGATTGGATTCCTCGTTATGCATAACTACCATGGCTTGTTTGGTTGGTGGTTCCTCTTCCACAGTGGCATTTGTTAGTTGATATACAATCACTAATATTCACACTTTTGATGTTTCGGTTGATGGTTGGCATTGGTTATGAATATTGGGGTTTCTCACGTAGGTCACGTTTTGTGTTTTGCAAAGTAAATTATTGGACTGGGTATATCTATTGCATATTCTGTTGTTGGTTGAATAAACCTGAGTGCGCACAGGTTGGTCAATCATGATTAGCTAAATCAATATCTCGACATGATTTATTGAGTTATATCATGGTCGTATATTGCTGTGTGATTAGTGGGATTGTTGCACCATGAAGTTTTCTCAGTTGCACATTGTGCGTAGTATGGATGACCTTCTTTCATGCTCAATGATGTCCACTAAGTTTTAAGCACGTTATTGATTGCAAATTGACCACTGTTGATGACAGGCATGTTGGCTATTTGGTTCGGTTTTTTAGTCATAGGGATTTGGCATTGTTCACACATGTCGCGTCTTGTAGATGAGGTTTTGAGAATTAGAAAATTGGATTGGATATGTTTACTGCATATTTTTTCATTAGTAGAATACACTTGAATATGTGCGGCATGGTCACTCACATGCAACTTAGTAAATGGCCCAGAATGAAGTTTTGAGTTATATCATGGTTATATATTGTTGTGTGGTTATGGTGGAATCCTTTCATTTGTGCACCACGTATAATATGGATGGATTTTTGTATGCCCATTGATACTCCCAAATTCTAAGTGCATTTATATTTTTTCAAATTGATCACTGTTGATGACAGTTGTGTTGGATGTTTTTCTCGGTTTTAAGTCACACTGAGATATTTGTTTCACAGTGGCATGGTTACAGGGTTTTAGAAATTTACTCCTGCATAGCCCATGTCTAAATAGTAGTTGTTTGGTTGTATATCAATTATCATTTTAGTCGTGGCATGTGAGGTTTTGATTATCTTGATTATGTTTTACATATATATATATATGGGAACGAATATCATTATAGACCATGATTGGCTCTATTGTAGAAATAGTGACTTCATTATTATTTCAGAAATATGACTATTAAATATATATTGGATAAATGTGTGGCAGTGGTGGATGTTAATGATTACAGATTGGGAATGAGTGTTGTTGTTGACTATTATAACATGCAGAATGAGTGAACTAGTTAAATACACAAGAATTATTACTCAGTCATCTGATTGTTGGTTGATGTTATGGATTGCTTGATTAATCTCATGAATAGTAAAAATTTTGTTTTCCCCTCTCATTATCTCATTTTCCTCTAATTACAACCCCCTCACATATCCCATATTCATTTTTTTCACCCCCTGTTCTGATATTGATTATAGCTAAGAACATTTCTATGTTAGATTGGATAGGAGTGGCAGAATTCTATGTGGATTGCAGTGAGGTTTATTGGTTTTCTTACAGTTCATTGTTTTTATCATTGACCAGTGGCCATATCTCTTCCCTTTCATTATATCATATTTTCTCTAATTACAAACCCCTCATGTATCCCTGAACATTTTTTTCCACCCCCATGCTCATTGATTAACATTAGAACAATTTGTATGGATTGGATTGCATGAGCCCGATACATTCTGAGCCAAATCTATTTTGTATTTTTAAGGAATTGTCATGCAAGGTTATTTAAAAGACTATTTGCTAATTGTTAACATATGAAGGATGATTTTTTCCAGTTGGGGAATCCATGGATGAGAAAACAGAGGTAGAGGTAACTAGAACTGATGCCCAAGGAGGCCTAGGTTCTCAATATATTTTGATGTTGATTCTGAAGAGCTTGGCCAATTGTTCCATGCTGGATTCTTTAATTGGATTGGACAGGGAATATTCCAACCGAGGCATGAAAGGCCTCCCTTCCAAACCTCTCAAGCCCCCAGTATACCTGTGCCTCCTCATGTTTGTTTATAGCCTGAAGTCTCAAAAAATGATGGGTGGCAGGATATTGTTCACTTGATAGTCCCCCAACACCGTGGTTGGACAAACTTAACCTTGCCTTCTCCCCCAACTTTGAACCCCATTTCCCAAGCTTCCCCTAACCACTTGCCAGTGCAATCCTCCCATGTCAGCAAGAGATTGAACATTGAAGCCCACCATGCATATGATAAAGGAAAATATGTCACCACCCCTTCCTCACCCTCTGATGACTCTGACAAATCCATGTCTTCATGGATGCATTGAGGGATGATTGTTCCGATGTGATCGATGAGATAAATCCTAAAGGCTCTGCCCAACTCAAGGAAATTTTAGGGAAATCAGGAGGTGACAACAACAACCAAGGAAGGGCTACTTCACAGACTGGAAATATGGATTTTAAATTTTATGTTATTTATTGTTTTATAACAGTGGACTCCATGGATTTTGGACAACATGTTTTATTTTGATATATGAGTATTATTTTCAAATATTTTCAAATTTATGAGCTAAAATTGTCAAAGGAAGATATGTTTTGAAGAAAGGCACAAGGGGTGTGTTTGCTTAACAAATGGGTTATGTTATGGTGTGATGATTGTTATCACTAAAGGAGTCACAAGAGGGTCCCACCTACTAGTTATTATTTAATTATGACCCTATTATGTTTTTTACTTTTCCCCCATTCCTTAACTAAAGTTAGTTAAGGCCTTATGTTAGCTTAACTAATAAGTTAGTTCAACTATTCTAACCAATTCTAAATTGTTAAAAGATGAACTAAGGGGAGGAACAAGAGGAGTATAGAAGCACAACGCATGTTAAGGTTTTCTCTTTGAGTTTATGTTGAGATAGTTCAATTTTCATTCATTCATATATTCATCATAGCCTAATTATCTTTTGTGATAGCAAGGTCTTATTGTAGACAACAATATTCTGGTCTTAATCAAATCATTCAGACACTTGTTCTTCAAAGGTGTTGATCTATCTTTGATAGTCTGTGTAGACTTGTCTATTTGTGAATTAAATTTCATGATTGATAAAGGCTATTGTGTAGAGTCAAGTGGGCATAAATCTGTGGCAAGTTGATCCATCTTTTAGAGTTCATTTTTGGTTTTCTTTCGGAGGTCCTTTCTTATGTTCCATCGGGGATTTCTAAGTTTGACTTTGGTCTAAGATTTATGTGTGAAGTTTTGTAAAGACAATGACTCTTTGGTGAATTGGAATGAAATAAAGGATTTCTTTATGTATCATCTATCTTGATTATGATCTTGGTGTCTTCACTTTTGTTCTTACATTTATTTCAACAAATGATATTTTCAGAAAAATACATAAAAACTGAATTTCTAGCAAGCTTTTTGTTGATAAAAGACTAGCCTAAGAACTTGTAATTAATACTTGTGAGTTAGGATATATATATTTTTGTTGGCTATAAACATAGGGTGATATTCCCATCTACTTTACTTTATCCAAGTAAAGTTTGAAAATGCTTAAGCAAGATCAATTCATATCTTGTCCTCAACATCCACCAACTACGTGCAGACCTTCCATGAACCTCCTAGCCTTAGACCACGCTACTCATCACTCTCAGCAGTGGGTCACCCTTGAGATGGGACTAAGCTCCACCCAAGGCAAGGGAATCCTAGACTAGGTTGAGGTTATAGGAGAACTGCATAGAGCAACTTGAAGGATTCTCTCCAGGAGCATTATTATGCCCACTACTCACAAACTCTCATTCCCCACATGCATGTTCCACCCGGGAGTATACACCTTCACAAGCACAGTACATCGATGCTTCACCTCCCTCTTTGGGTCTCAACAATAGGTCGGATCAAGAATTATTAGAGCTTCGTAGCTGGTGTTGGACTCTCTCTAGGAGAAAACCACTTCCCAGTAAACTCTCTCACCTGGAGAGAGATGCTCAAAGGCCTGACAACCTCCCTCTTCAACCATGGGCCTGAAAACCTGGTTCTTCAACCAATTTGCAACTCAATTACTGCAAGTTTAGAATAAAAACAACAACAACAACATTTGGTTAACTCACGAATGACAACAACAATAGGAAAATTGGGTGTGGACGTCCAAAAAAAGGAAATAGTCCACTAAGATGCAACACAGTTTAGGTAGAACATAGAAAATCAACCCAAACGGTTAAGCACGAACTCAGATTTGCAGTGTGCATAAACTGCGTTCATAGGACACACAAATGATACGACTCAGTCCATGGGTTTGCCACTAGATTTTAGAGTGCGTGACAAGGAACCCATGCAGAGGTCGAACACAGACTCAATGGTTCAGACAGAGGGTGTAGCAGATTCTCAAGAAAACATCACAGGCTTCGAGTTTCAGAGCTGCGTGAGGCATACATAGATCAGACGCGTCAGAAACACTGTTCTAGTTTTCAGGGTGCGTGACAAGAAAATTAAGTAGAGGTAGATCACATAATCAAAATGGTTCATACAGTGGATGACATAATGGGGATGAATGCAAAGACAAGAAGGAATTCACAGTCTCAGACAACCGATGACAAAATGAAGGATGAACCCCCATCAAGGCCCAATTATTGGGTTAAAATGCATGTGTCTGGGCCCACATATGTCACCCATGAAGTTTCATGCAATCCATCAAGTATGTGTACCCTTTTGCACACGTTGGAGCTGCATGTGTTGCCTCTCCCAGGACTTAGGATAAAAACACACCTTTCACACCACTTTGGAATAATAATAAATTATTATTCCCAAGCACTTAAGCCCCTAAGCTTAGCCCCTCTTTCCAACCTGTCATCCCCCTTTCCATTACCCACCTTGTGGAAGCTTATTCTCCCATCAGTCTTTCTTCATGGTTGGTCTACACATAGGCGATATTTAATCTTTATTAATGTTCTGCATAATTACATATACAAAAACAGGCTCCTGGCCTTTAACACTTAGGCTCTCTAGCCTAATAAACACATAAGCCCACCAACTTATGAATACTCGGCTCACCATCCTACAAAACATGATTTACAATTCATAAAAATGATCACAATTCATAAACATGATTACTGCAAGGCTTGTCCTTGGGGATATTACAATCCCCTCCCCTTATTTTTTCACTGTCCTTAGTGAAAATTTTACACGACATCAACAAGATTTTCAAAATCTTTAAAAAGATGCGGATATTCTGCCCACATAGCATCTTCATGTTCCCAGATCATGTCCTTGAGACCTTACCAGGTCCATTGGACCTTTATAAGCCCTATGGATCGATTCCAAAGTTGTTTTCTTTTTTGGTCCAATATGCACATAGGATGCACTTGTAGGACACATTCTTGCTCCACCTGAATCACATTCCAATCAATTACATGATTAGCATCAGGTATATATTTATTAAGCAATGAAACATGAAACACATTATGTACAGTCATGGATGTAGGTAATGCAAACATATATGCAATTGGCCCAATCCTTTCTAGGATTTCAAATGGCCCACAAAATCCGGCTGCCAACTTCGAGAATCTTCCCAGCTTCACAAAACTTATATTGGCTTTTACTTTCAGGAAAACATGGTCACCCACTTTAAACTCTTTGTGGGTTCTATTTGTTGGATCATGTTGTCATTGATTCCAATGGTTTGATTGATTGATGTAAAGTGATTGATTTATGCCAAAGGATTGATTGATTGATGATTGATGCAATGTAATATGTATTGTCCTTTATGAGAATGCATAGATGAAGATGGATCAATGAGTTTTCATTGATATGATGAATATGGATCAATGAGTTGTCATTGATACATGATGAATATGCATCAATGTGGTTTCATTGGTATATGATGCATTGTGGGAAAAAATTATATATGACTCATTATTGTCTTATCATGATTGATAAGGTGCACAAATGGATGAACTCCAAAAAGTGGTCCCCTTATGGTGAAAGCCCTCACAGGAAGGCACTTTACAGATTGAGTTATATTAGAATGGTTAGAGGACCCACATGCTCTCATTATTGTCTTATCATGATTGATAAGGTGCACAAATGGATGAACTCAAAGTGGTCCCCTTATGGTTAAAAGCCCCTCATGGGAAGGCGCTTTATGGATTAGGTTATCCTAGAAGAGAATGGTTGGAGGACCAATACTCTCATTGTATTATCATGATTGATAAGGTGTACAAATGGATGAACTTTCAAGTGGTCTCTTGTAATTTGAAATCCCCTCATGGGAAGACGCTTTCTGATTGAGTTATCCTAGAGAATGGTTGGAGGACCCATGATTGTATGTGGAATAATGAGATGAATATCAAGGGAAATTGTACGTTTGTATAGATGGATATTTCTTGTCATTCCATTTCGATTGGTGTGGAATGTTACATAACTCCTCATGGTTTGAGAGTTATGGCCTTACGAAGTTGAAGGACCCCAACATGAAGGCCTGAAGCCCCAAAAGTCAAAGAAGTAAAAGTGAACTTAAAGGAAGAAATCAGTATTTAAATGATGATAGTGACCAAGTCAAGAATATTATTTAAAAATGATTAAATTGAAGGTGAAAAAATCAAGAAGTAATATTTAAATGGTCAGTAATGGAGAACTTTCTAATTATGGAAAGTGGTTAACCCTAAAATGAGAGAAATAGGATTAAATTGACCTAGAAATGGGTTAAGTGACCTAGAAATGGGTTAAGTGACCACAAAGAGAATAAATCATTATTTAAAATGATAAATTAAAGTGACAAAGTCAAGGTGGATTATTTAAATAATAAAGATAGAAAATGACAAAATCAAGAAATGATAAAGTAGGGTGACAAAATCAAGAAGGAATATTTAAATAATGAAGTATTGGAGAAATTTCTATTAATGGAAAAGTGGTTATCCTTAAAATAAGGAAAATGGGTTAAAGTGACCTAGAGGGATGAAATTATAAATCAGATAGCAATGGTCTCTTGTAGATCATCATTTTGTGGATCAATGGAGAGCTTCTTGTGAGAATATCTTTTGGAGAATGGAGAGCTTCTTGTGAGAATATCTTTTGGAGTATTGATGGAGAGCTTCTTGAGAATTTTTGGTGTGGAACACTTGATAATATTGAATATATATAGGTGACTGAGGTAACCAAAGGATATATAAGTCAAATTTCAAAGGGAATGTGAAGAAAAGAGGGCCGAAATTCAAGGGAGGATAAATTATTTTCATGATGCTTTCTAAGGTATGTTATTTACAGGTCATCTCACCATTTTTTCAATAACTTTTTTTATATAATGATTCCGACCGTGATATTGATAGGAAATTTAGGAAACATATACAAGTATCTATGGTAAAAAATCCATCTTGTGGGTCGTTGTATTTTTGGAGATACACTCCGTGAAAAATAGGTTTTGTGGCTAGTCTTGAAACTAGTCTAAAACATGTGTTTCGGGAAACAAACGTCATAACTTATTCATAACAGATAAAAATTCATTGAGACCAATTGTGTTGGTTATATTATAGTATTTAGTATGTTTTGTAATAGTTTCATATCGATTGAAAAAATATTTCGTGCGGGGCACGCTCTACAAGGTCTCTCTCTAGAATAAGCCAAAATTCAACAAGGTATGCCATTATTGCTATAAATCATTTTCTGAGAGGTTCCAAGAAGTGAAACCTAGAGGAATTCCATAAAACACACTGAAGAACATTGTGTATCAGTTTCAGATCTTTATTCATTACAGGTACAAAGTTATGAATATTTCAAGTTAGGGTTTTTGACTAATCCAAAACTAGTCGAGATTGAGACAAGCAGTTGATAAGTTGGCACATACATGAGGTGTATAGTTTATGATGTTGATACATATTGATGAGTCATTGTTGATGAGTATTTGACACATGATTGGTATATACTTGGTACATGGTTGGATGTACTTGTTTATGGTATAGGTTGATTACAGGTTGTTTGGCACTGATTGGTGCATGGTTGATGCACTTGTTTATGGTACAGATTGATATTTGCTAAGGATTGTTGCCTCATCTCAGTTGGTGTGGAAGGTGTAAGATGAGTCTTGCATTATATAGCTCATTCTCTTGTAGAGTTTTACTCTATTCAGTTGTTGCTGAAAAACCCCAAGGATTGTAGTCCATAATAAAAAGAAAATTGTACATACATCTTGTGTTCTTTGTGTTCCTTGTGGCGATGAATTGTTGATGATATATTGTTGATATATGTATCTGATATGTGTTGAAATTTAACTGGTTATAAATGAAAACAATGAGTAATGAGTTAATGGTGATTGTTAACTAAGGATCTTTGGGAAAAATATCCCTACACCGTTCACCCCCCCCCTCTCAATGTAGTCGGTGTATCCAACACTCTTCTTATCACCATAACTTTTCTACCTCTCTTGGGAAACTTTCAAATTCTTCTTAATTTTTAGAGTTTGTTCTTCCATTTTCTTGAGAAACTCTGGCCCAAATACTACTCTATCAGTTGGATTATCCTAGCTTACTAGAGTATTTCACTTTCTTCCATACATTGCTTCAAATGGGCTCATCTTCAACGATGCTTGATACCCATTGTTGTAGGCAAATTCAACCAAATGTAGGTAGTCTTCCTATTTCAATGGTTTTTCCATCACATACATCCTTAGTATGTCTTCTATCACTCTATTCACCGGCTCTATCTACCCATCAAAATCAGGATGATAGGTTGTGCTAAAGTTTAGATTCATTCCAAATCCTTTGAATAACCCTTTCTAGAAATTTGAGGTAAATTTTGGGTCTCTGTGAGACATAATTGTCTTGGGAATACTGTGCAATCATGACACTTCCTTCATAAATATGTCAGCAATATCCATTGCCTTGTCAGTAGTCTTTAATGGAGTGAAATGGGAAGCTTTCATAAGATTTTCCACTAGCACCATGATTGAATCATGATGCTTGCCTATTCTAGGCAATCCTGTGATGAAATCCATTGTCACTACCTCCCACTTCCACTCAGGAATGGGTAAAGGTTGCAACAACCCTTCTGGGTGCCTATTCTCATCTTTAACCTTCTGACACTCCATACATCTGGCGATATATTCAACAATATTTTTCTTCATGCTTGGCCAAAAGTAATGGCTCTTGACTACTGCCACATTTTTCTAATATCAAGGGTGCCCAACATAAGGCACATTATGAATTTCATTCAAAATTGCAAGTTTCAAATCCTGGACATTAGGTACATAAATTATGTTCTTGTACAAAATTATTCCATCAGTCCCTAATTTATAATTCTCCACTTTCTATGGCATCTTACCTTGTTGTAGCTTTGCTACCAAATCTCTATACTGCAAATCTGTATTTGCAGCCTCCAAAATTCTACTTTTAATATCCATTCAATACATGCTAATTGTTGTAGCATGTAATTTGTGTAATCTTCTATTGAGTGCATCAACCACTTTATTATCCTTCCCTTTGATATGCTTGATATCAAAATGGTACTCACAGAGAAACTCCAACCACCTACTATGTCTAGCGTTCAAAGTTAGCTGATCAAACAAATACTTCAAACTGTTATGGTATGTCCTCAGTTCGAACCTTCTTCCCATGAGGTAATGCCTCAATTTCTTTAGAGCGTGTACTATGGCTGCCAACTCCAAATCATGAGTTGCATAGTTCATTTTGTGCTCTTTCAACTTCCTGGATTCATAACAAATTACAAATCCATTCTAACTGATGAATCCTTCCAGGCCTTCTTTGCATGCGTCTGTGCACACCACAAAATATTCATTTGGGTCTGCAATCCTTAGGATTGCAGCACTGGTTAACAGTTGCTTCAATTGTTGGAAGATTCTCTCACAATCCTTTGTCGACTAAAATTTCTTCTCTTTCCTTTGCAAGTAAGTGATAGGGTGAGCTATCCTCGAGAACCCTGTGATAAACCTTCTGTAATAACCAACTAGACCCATAAAGGATCTGACTTCTGTCAAATTCTTCAGTGTTGACCATTCTCTGATGGCCTCAATCTTCTCAGGATCTACAACTATCCCATCCTTCGAAATAATATGCCCCAAGTAATTGATCTTCTCCTGATAAAACTATCACATTCTCAACTTGGTATACAGTTGGTGCTCTCTTATCACCTGCAACACCATCCTCAGATGTTGTTCATGCTCTTCCTCCAACTTGGAATACACTAAAATGTCATCCAGGAATACTATGACAAAATTGTCAAGATAGTCCCTGAATACACCATTCATTAGGCACATAAAAATAGTGGGTGCATTCGACAACCCAAACGACACCACTGTGAACTCATAATGAACATACCATGTTATAAAGGTGGTCTTGATGATATCTTCATCCTTTATCGTTACCTGGTGATATCCCGACTTGAGGTCTATCTTCGAAAGTATCTTTGCATCCTGATGACATTCTAGTGTATTCCAAGTCAGTATGATTAACAACCAACCATTTATTGTTTTAATTGATTCAGGGGCTATCCATAGTTATATCGATCCTAGAGTGGTGGAAAGTTTTCATTTTTCGAGAAGCAAACATAAAAATTCTTCGTTAGTGCAACTGGCTATAGGAACCAAGAGGAAAGTCACTGAGTTAGTTAAGTCCTGTCCAGTGGACATAAATGGACTGAGCACAAAGGATGAATTGAATGATCTGCCTTTAGGTTCTTATGAATGTCTATTTGGGATGGATTGGTTGGACCAACACCATGCCATCCTGGACTATCGTAACAAGGCATTCACTTTCCTGGATGAGGAAGGAAATCAAAACATAGTCCAAGTAATTCCTAGAGCTACTGCTATCAGAGAAATCTCGGAAATGAAGCTAAAGAAGTTCTACAGGAAAGGCTATCAATTATTTTCAATACACTAAATGTCATCTAGGAATACTATGACAAAATTGTCTAGATAGTCCCTGAATACACCATTCATTAGGCACATAAAAATAGCGTTCGACAGCCCAAACAACACCACTTTGAACTCGTAATGATCATAGCTTGTTCTAAAGGTGGTCTTGTTGATATATTCATATTTTATCATTACCTGGTGATATCCCGACCAGAGGTATATCTTCGAAAGTATATTTTCATCCTTCAACTGATCAAAGAGGCCATCAGTCCTCGACAGAGGATATTTGTTCTTCACCGTTACTTTGTTCAACTATCTAAAATCGATACACAATCTCAACGTCCCATATTTATTCTTCACGAACATGACTGGGGATCGCTAAGGTGACACTCTTGGCCATATATACCCCTTCTTCAGAATCTCTTCAAGCTGCAATTGAATCTCTTTCAGCTCTGGCATACTCATTTTGTAAGGAGCTTTCGACACTGGAGCTTCTCCAGGAATCAAGTTTACAAAGAATTCGATATCTCTTTTCATAGGTAGTCTGGGTACCTCCTGAAATACATCTTCAAACTCCTTTAGTACCACATGATCTCCAATATTTGAGACCTCATCCTTAGATTCTTCCTCCACATGGGATTCAAATAATTGATAGAATTTCCTGTAGCACTTCTTTAGCTGCATTGCTGAGATTTATCTGATAACAATAGCTCTAGGAATTACTTGGACTATGTTCTGATTTCCTTCCTCATCCAGGAAAGTGAATGACTTGTTACGATAGTCCAGGATGGTATGGTGTTGATCCAACCAATCCATCCCAAATAGACATTCATAAGAACCTAAAGGAAGAACATTCAATTCATCCTTTGTGCTCAGTCCATTTATGTCCACTGGACAAGACTTAACTAACTCAGTGACTTTCCTATTGGTTCATGTAGCCAGTTTCACTAAAGAAGAATTTTTATGTTTTCTTCTCAATAAATGAAAACTTTCCACCACTCTAGGATCTATATAACTATGGCTAGCCCCTAAATCAATTAAAACAATAAATGGTTGGTTGTTAATCATACCTTCCACTTCAATCATGTGCGACTCATATTCAACTTTCTTGTTGTCCAGGGCTGCGTAGATTCTTGGCATTCTACTGCCCATGTCCTCCACTGTTTCAGCTTGCTGAAAATTATGGACAACTCTCACATTTCCATTTTTATGGGGACAATCTCTGTACTTGTGGTTCCCCTGATAGCCCCAAAACTGAATGGGCGTCTGCCTTGGCCTTTGTTCCCCTATGTCAACCATTCTCCTCTCTCTAACCGATGGTTCTTCTCGAGGATTGTTTCTAAAAAAGGGTGGCTTAGTTCCCTTCTTCCTCTAATCCATTTGGAATTTCTTCTTGTCTTCCCTAGCCTTTTGGAAGGTAGGCTTCTCTCTTTGCTTCTCATATAAGAATTTCACTCTTCATATATTTTCTTCCATGGTATTAGGGTCATCATATTGAATCTTTCCACCGATGGAAGGTGGAAGTCCACTCAGATACCTTTGAATATTGACAGTTTCATCCTTGATGAACAAGACATACTTCTGTAATTCCAAAAACCTTCGTTCATACTCATCAATGGTCATGATAACTAGTTTGAGTTCAAATAACTCCTTCATATTTCTGTCATAGTATCTTTTAGTCAAGTATTTCTTCTCGAAATACCTCTTGAATTCTTTCCAAGTGATATCTTTCTCCCTAATGTGTTGTACCTGCACAAGCTGATCCCACCACATGGATGCTTTTCCTTTCAGTTGATACATCGTAATTCTTCCTTCCACATGAGAGGAATAATTTTGCAGTTGGAAATATTTCCTCATGCCAAGAAACCATGTTTTGACATCTTCCTCCTCCTTATGTTCTCCATCAAACGTAGGAGGCTTAATCTTGTTCATTTCTCCCTTCAGTTCATCCACTCCAGATCTCTTGTGATTTCTGATAGGAGATGGACTTGAACTATTGTGTGCCTTCCTCTTGGAGTGACCTTGGGAGTGATGATGGTGTCTACCAACACTCCTTGATCTTCTTCCCTCAGAAGTTTGATGACTCCATGTTTTTCTCAAGTCTCTCTCCTTGTCCAACTTATTTTATATTCTCTATAGAATCTTCATCAACTTTAAGTTGAATTCTCCATGTTGTTCCTTATCTTTCATGATATTTATGCTATCTTCTTGGTGATTTTGGGCATCTTTCTACAATATTTCAATGATTTTCATCATATTCCCTTCCTTATCTATCTCTTCTCCATGCCCATTGGAGTTCGATCCTTCAACTCCCAAATGAACATCCATCCCTTTAGCTTCATTCTATGAAATTGAAGAATTATGTGTCTCCTCCATTTATTTGAACTCCGTGGCAACTCTAATTAGTTCTGGAACCCACTAAAATTCTGCAAACACACGTGAAAATAACCATAATTTGTCAGGCCATCATTCCTTAAACAATTCCACAACATTCACAAAAAAATATGATTAAATAAAACGTTCATATTTCACGAATTTTCTAAGCTCTGTTCAGATCTATAACAATTTCATGCCTTAGCCCTTTTCTCTTATCCCTAACCCCTATGACCATGGGCTGCGACCAGGCACTAGATTGATAAGCGTGTACCTGGGCCTTCAGCCTTAGAAAATTTCAAGGCACAACACAACAGTCTCTCAGAGTTCTGAGTTACTGAACTCGTGAAGTAGAGTGGATCAACCATCCACATCTATCCAACATCCTACGACAGACACACACTATGGAACCTCAGGTGTCTAAGTTCCAGGACTTCGGGACTTCAAAGATTCGGGACTTCGATTTCTGGAAGCTTTCCCACTTTATTCCCTTTCAATCTCCTGAATTATGAACTTTCAACTTCTCTATCCTCTGGGCCCACATAGTACAGTCATCACCAACTAAGGTGATGGCACGTGGTATTCCTAAAAAGTTCCATGTCACCCTAGGCGACATCATCCGACCCCACTACATCTACCATTTCACTTCTTAATTTTGGGCTTCGGAAGTTTGTGCATCAACACATTCCCCTTCTCTCAATTTTTGTAGTTCCGAACTCTCCCTGGATAATCGACGATCCTTATCTCTCCCACAACCAACCGTCGAGATCCACTTCCCAATTTCTTGCTTCACAAGTTTTCACTTCTCTTCACTTTAAATCTTTCAATCTGCGAACTCCAAAGGATTCTCGTGAATAACCCATGCACGACTTCTCTAATATCTAACGGTCAAGATTATCCCCTTAGATCTATGGTGTAGATCTCTTCCAGTAATTCAGAGCTTCAAAATTCATAAGTTTGTGCCTCAGCACACCTCGCTTCTCCCGATTACCAAACTACAAAAGGCTTCCAGGATAACCTTCCTGCACCTTCTCTGGATCTAACGGTCATAAAGGTTTTCCTCTCCTTCTGAATAGATCCTATGACTCCAACAACCCAAGTGTTGAGCACTCTCTGTCTATGGTCAATTACCATGCCGTCTGCGGTTTTATTCTACCACTACTCCTCTTGAGCTTCATAACATGACCAAGTAACCCCTTGGCAGTCAGAAACATTCTAAGGTTCAAAATTGGTTCCACTGAACACCATTTAGACTCGAAATCTTGGGTCCAAAGACCACTTATCTGACCCATCCAAGCTCAATGTTGAAACTATGGCTCTGATACCATATTGCAACATCCCTGACCATCAATCCCACTGTCAGGAAATTCTACTACGCGAAAACATTCTCATACTTATATATATAACTTTCATTAAATAAAATTAACACATTTAACTAAACAATACAGAGTAATCACAGGATTACTGCTAACATACAAAAATAATGGAATTAACAGTCATTCATAATTACAACATAATACATGATAATATTTCAAGCATGAAAGACATGCATTTTAATTGAAATTAAACACATAATGATACTTATCTTTGAAACTATAGTAACTCCACCAGCTACGTACAGACCTTACACGAACCTCCCAGCCTTAGACCATGCTTCTCATCACACTCAGTAGTGGGTCACCCTCGAGCTGGGACTAAGCTCCACCCAAGGAAAGGAAATCCTAGACTAGGTTGAGGTTACAGGAAAACTACATAGAGTAACCAAAAGGATTCTCTCTAGGACCCTTCTTACGCCCACTACTCACGGAATCTCATTCCCCACATGCATTTTCCACCCAGGAGTATACACCTTCACAAGAACAATACATCGGTGCTTCACCTCCCTCTCTGGGTCTCAATAACAGGCTGGATCAGGAATTATTAGAGATCTGTAGCTAGTGTTGGAATCTCTCTGGGATAAAAACACTTCCCAGTAAACTTTCTCACCTGGAGAGAGCTGCTCACAGGCTTGACAACCTCCCTCTTAAACCATGGGCTTGAAAACCTAGTTCTTCAACCAATTTTTAACTCAATTCCCACAAGTTTAGAATAACAACAACAACAAAAACATTTGGTTAACTCACGGGTGACAACAACAACAGGAAAATTGGGTGTGGACGTCCAAAAATGACAACAATCCACTAAGATGAAACATGGTTCATGTAGCACATAGAAAAGAAACCCAAATGGTTAAGAACAAAATTGGATTTACAGTGTGTATAAACTGGGTTCATAGGACACACAAATGACATGGCTCAGTCCACGGGTTTTCCATTGGATTTCAGAATGCATGACAAGGAATACATGTATAGGTCGAACACAGACTCAATGGTTCAGACAGAGGGTGTATCGGCTTCTCAAGAAAACATCACAGGCTTCGAGTTTCAGAGCTGCGTGAGGCATACATAGATCAGATGCATCATAAACACCCTTCTAGTTTTCAAGGTGCGTGACAAGAAAATTAAGCAAAGGTCGATCGTAGAATTAAAATGGTTCAGACAATGGACAACAAAATGGGGACAAACGCAGAGACCAGACGAAATTCACGGTCTCAGACAACCGACGAAAGAATGGATGACGAACCCCCATCACAGCCCAATTCTTGGGTTAAAATGCATTTTCCCGGGCTGACACATGACTCCCATGAAGCTACATGCACTCCATCAAGTATGCATACCCTTTTGCACATGTTGGAGCTGCATGTGTTGCCTTTCCCAGGACTTAGGATAAAAACATACCTTTCCCACCACTTTGGAATAATAATAAATTATTATTCCCAAGGACTTAAGCCCCTAAGATTAGCCCCTCTTTCCAACCTTTCAGACCCCTTTCCCTTACCCACCTTGTGGAATCTTTGTCCCCCATAACTCTTTCTTCATGTTCAGTATGCATGCAACGATGTTTAATCTTTATTAATGTTTTTCATAATTACATATACAAAAATAGGTTCCTAGCCTTTATCACTTAGGCTCTCCAACCTAATAAACACATAAGCCCACCATATTATCAATACTCGACTCACCAACCTACAAAACATGATTTATAATTCATAAACATGATCACAATTCATAAACATGATTACAATAGGGCTCATCCTTGGGGATATTATAGGAACCATTGTCACACTATCACTGTGATATATACTGTTGTAAACCTGTACCAATCAACCTATACCAAACAACTTGTACCAATAACCTGAACCATGCATCAACCGATACCTCAACCTGTAATCAAATTGCACCATAAAAACGTGCATCAACCATGCACCAACCTGTACCTCAACCTGCAAACCTTCCTTAACTTTAACAATAAGAAATTAGCATTTTCATCAAACTTTACTTTAGTCTCACGTGACTATTTTTAGATTAGTCAACAACCCTAACTTGAAATAATCATAACTATGTACCTATAATGAATAAATATCTAAAAATAGTACACAATGTTCTTCAGTGTGTTTTATGGAATTCCTCCAGGTGTCACTACTTGGAACGTCTCAAAAAAGGAGTTATAGAAAAAATGGCATACCTTGTTGAATTATGGTTTAATCTAGAGAGTGAAATTGTAGAGAATGCCCTACACAAAATATTTGTTGTATGGATATGAAAATGGTACATAGAATACTACAAACTGTACTCTAACCAACACATTTGGTCTTACTGAATTTAGATCTGTTATGAAGAAGTTATGATATTTTTACCTGACACACATGTTTTAGACTAGTTTCAAGACTAGCCACAAACCCTATTTTCCATGGAGTGTAACTCCAAAAATACAATGAACCACAAGCTAAGACTCGTAAAACAACTACTTGGATATGTTTCCTCAATGGCCTCCCAATTTCACAGTCTAATTCATTCAAGAAAACAAATTATTGAAAAAATGGTGAGATGACCTGTAAATAACATACCTTAGAAAGCTCCATCAAAAGAATTTATCCTCCCTTGAATTTCGACCTTCTTTACTTCACCTTCCCTCTGAAATTCGTCTTAGATATCCTTTGGTTACCTCAGTCACCTGTAGATATTCAATATGCTCCAGTGTGTTCAAAATGAGAGAGCCTTGCCTCTTATTTATAATTTCATGTAGTTTCCTCAAGGGGTTACCTTTTAACCATCTTAACCCAATTTCCTTATTTTAGTACTAACCCACTTCTAACTACTATCCATAATTTGAAATTTCTCCATTTACTTTATTATTTAAATAATCCTCCTTGACTTTGTCACTTCACTTTCCTCCTTGACTTTTATCACTTCACTTTATTATTTAAATAATCCTCCTTGACTTTGTCACTTCACTTTATTATTTAAATAATCCTCTTTGACTTTGTCACTTCACTTTATTATTTAAATAATTTCTTCTTTGCAAGCACTTTGACTTCTTTGACCTTTTGGGGCTTCAAGCCAACATATGAGAGTCCTCCAACTTCGTAAGTCCATAACTCTCAAATCGTGAGGAGTTATGTGACATTCCACATACGACTAGAAATGACATGACATGTACTATCCATATAGAATAGTCTTACCTGCAAATGTATCAAAACTCATACAATTATACATCAAACAAACTTGGGTCCATTACCCAAACCTTTGTGCTATTGGAAGTTTCTACCAGACTTTCTTCAAGGTTTGACATCAATGAAAACCAACCCAATTAATCAACATGACCAAGATCATAAATTTACTTTTGATTTACAAAAGTGCGAGATAAGAAAAGAAGGTTCAAGAAAATTGATTGCAACAACTGCAAGAACTTCAAGCAACATATATGTATTAACTGAATTTGGAAATGAAAAGTGTTGTCTAGGAAAGGAATATGAAATTTGGCTATGGCATAGAAGAATGGGTCACATACACTTTGATAACCTTTTCAAAGTCAACAAAAAGGAAGCAGTTAGAGAAATTCCCCAGATTATGAAACCAACCAACACTTTATGCAAGCATTATCAACAAGGAAAAAAAACAAAGATAAGATTTAAATCAAAGGATTATTCAATGACAAGACCACTGGAAATTGTGCATACTGATCTAGTTGGACCAACTACAACAAAGGGTTTAAAAGGTGATAAATACTTTACATTATTAGTTGATGATTATACAAGAATGAATGTAGTTTTCTTTCTCAGGAATAAGTCAAAAGATTTTGAAAAATTCAAGGTATACAAGGAAATGGTTGAAAATGAAATGGATTGAAAAATCAAATGTTTGAGATCTGATAATGCAAGAGAGTTCACTTCAAAGGAATTTATATACTACTACAACAGACATGAAATAAAAAAACAATTCTTTGTTGCTAGGACACCTCAACATAATGGAGTTGTTGAAAGAAAGAACACGACAATACAGGAAATGGCTCAAACAATGTTAATGGATTCCAAATTGACAGATATATTTTGGAAACATGCAGTGCATACAACGGTTCACATTCAAAACAAATAAATTCTCATAAAAAACACTGAAAAAATGCCCTTTGAGCTATGGAAAGGAATACCAACAAATGTGAAGCACTTTAGAGTATTTGGAAGCAAATGCTACATCAAAAGAGAAGATGGCAGAATGGGAAAGTTTGACTCTCATGTGGACCAAGGAGTATTTTTTGGTTACTCAAGTACAAGGAAAGTATACAAGTGTTACAATCATAGGTTGAAAAATGTTGTGGAAAGAATCAATGTCACAATTGATGAAACAGGTGGAGGAGAATTAAAGGAAGAAGAAAATGAATCAATTAAACAACTTTACGAAGAAGAAGAAGATGAAAAATAAGTAGAAGGGGAATATGAATAAGATCAGACAAAAGTAGAAGAGCAAGTTCAACAAGTGCCTCCAAAGACACCTAGAAAACGAGTAAAGATGAATCATCCTTCATATTAGATTATCGGAAAAAAAGATGCAGGAGTTGACACTAGAAGAATAATCTGTTCACTAGAAAAAACACACCAAGAACTCTCATCTACAATTGAACCAAACAATTTTGAAGAGGAAAACAAGGTTTTGTTGGGAAAAATGCCCCACAGACTAGCAAACTAAGGTCAGACTTGCATGCAGATTTTGACCGTAAAGAAATTACTTTTTAACCTACCACCCAAAACTTAAACCCCTCTTTCACAATACATACGTGGAAAGGAACTACCAACCTTGTTACTGATGTTTGGTGTAGATCCTCCGTTGCACTTTTGTCCGTTTGCTGGTGTTGCTCCTTCCAACGATAACCTGCAATCAAAACAAACAACGATGCATGCACGCTACTTTTCTACTTGAGGGTTAGAAATTAAGCACAAATTAAACAAATCATAAATAACTCATGCATTGGGACGGGAAAAGTATTCTTTTATTATTTTCAAAATGAATCAACTTACAATCAAAGTCGAGACCGGCCACCGCTCCTTGATCCTGATCCTAGGCTCCTCCTCTTCTTTTGTCCTCCAACTGCTTTGTGTTAATTCTCCTTTGGATTAAGGAAAGGCTAAAGGGTTGGGACAATGGATTCGGAAAATGAGCAGAGTTTCTTCGCTATATTCTTCCTCCTCCAAATGGTACCCCTACCCCTTCTTTTATAGGCTAGAAGGATCTAGG
>SNQJ01S0056720.1:59538-73371 GCA_010110895.2 Picea sitchensis | reverse complement strand
GGTCGTGCTTACTCAAAAAGGTATGGTAGTGAAACTCATGATGTTATGACTCATCAAGTAAAGTAAATATGAATACAATGCAAAGTCCTAACTCAATTTTCAATGAATGATATGCTTCTTAAAACAGATGCAATTTTCAATTTCAACTCTGCAATTCTGAAGTAAAAATGCAATCTTTCTTTACATGCACTAAGATAATGACAAAGAATCAAAAGATAAAAATGCCAAGCAACGCAAAATGCCTAATATTTTTGCATTTTCAATATACGAAAAGAGAAAATTCATGGACTGAACACAAACTTGATATATAAAACTCTATTTTGTATAGAAAGAGATAACTCAAGAAGAATACCAAGGAGAAAAACACCCAACCCAATGTACAAGGACAATCAAAATAAAAATATGATGAGAAAAACTACGCCCAAAAATTCAACCCCAGATAGGTCTCATGTCATCCCACAGGCACTTAACAGTCACTACAGAAACCCAAGAAGACTCAACAAACATCAAATCCCACCCAACAACCACCAAACCCAGTAAACAAGCACAAGAGGTTGATGTACGTAACTATTAAAGGAAACAATGTGTATGTATGCATCTTGCAAAAGGACAACATGCGTATATATGCAACTGTCAAGACAAAAACCATGTATATGTTTCAAAAAAAAACCCAGGCAAGGGTGAAAACTGAAAAACTCAGATCCAGAGTGAACAGAGGTTGTCAAGCAATGATACGACAAGAAACACAATAGGAACAAGATAAATATAAGGAGAAAAGTACTCCAAACCCTAAGAAAGAAGATCAATCCCCAGTATGGTTGCCATTTCTGTTACGAGGAAAATCTCTCTATGGCTTAGGGTAAACCACAATAGACAGAAATGATTGTAGAAATCAACTCTATTCTCAAGTATGCTATATAAATGAATATGCTAGGAAGAAAAGATAAAAGGTCTACATCGTCCAAACATTCGATGAAGTCCATCATTGAGCACTTGACCTAAAGCAATATACCTGAAACTAGTCCTCAACGACCAAGCAAAGTAAGCATATGGTGATAATAAATTATGTTAGCACATTCAATAGCATAATCCATTAGTAAACATGAAAAATACGCCCATGGAATAATAATTCAAATATTTGCAAGATATCAATTGGATCAGAAAAGAGTATTTCTATTAATATATGATCAATAGAAGTGAAAATGTTATAGAATTCTGTGTCGGCATGTTTCAGAACCGAGAAACCAAGTTCCTTCTAGCTGGGCCTCCACCACTTCAATCCTCCACCAAAGGCAAGCTCATAGAAGAGAGACACCGAAGTTCTCAATCAATAAGGGAAGAGCTTGAGGGATGAACACTGTGTTCGTACTTAAAGGACAAAGGGATGCAGACTCAATATGAAGTAAATAATTTCTCCAGAGTAACTTTTCTCTCAAAGTTGAATTATTTCTCCTCTTTTCCATAACTGGGAATTGGCCCATTTATATCCTTCAAGTGGAACTGAAGGGCCGATTCGAAATGTTTCTAGTATATGGAAGGCCAAGAATCATAGATCTCCTATCGTGACATGGAAACTTGCCACAATTTTTCATTTTTGGGCACAAATCCCAATGTATACGGGTTGTAGTGGTGCAGCCTACCTATATGCATGTTGTATAGTAGGAAAGGTGCGTATATGTGGAAAAAATATGTTTTTTAGCTCTAGGATTTGAAGAAAGGGATGAAAAGACTGCATAGGGAAATGGAAAAAGTTCCTCTGTGCAATATTGAATAGGGTGAGGAAAATATTACTATAACAGGGAGATAATAAAGACTACTTATACTACGTCACTAAATTTGGTGCTTTGAAAAGAAAATAAGGAGAATCTATATCTGATTTTACTAAAAGGTTCAATAAATGTATAGTAAAATTCCAGATGAAATCAAGCCTACAGAAACATCAACCAAAATTATTTTTTCTAATGCCTTTGATGCTAAATTTTCTCTATTGTTGAGAGAAAGGAGGTCTTCTACTCCAATTTTGATGTGAGAAGAAACCATTGAGGTAGAATCCAACATACTAGCAACATAAAAGTTAAAGTCCAGGGGTGATAGAGACAGAAAAAATTAGAAATAATAACTCCCTTATTCTTCTCATACAACATTTGATTCTAATATGGATGAAATGGAAAAACTGTTGAAAACATTGACATCTGAAATGGCCAGGATGAAGATGGAAAAAAAATATCCTAGCAGACCTAGACAGGAAGGTGGATAAAAAAATCCTAACCAGTTTAGGAGGCCTAACAATGTACCTCAAATCTTACCAAGAGAAAGGAGGAATCAAGAAGATCAATTTTTTTTCCCCCTTTTCAAAATAATGCAGTGCAAGAAGTGGATGACACTGAGGATGATCCTACAATGCATTTAAATGATATAGAATTGTCTCCTACTCATCCGACATAACAAGATTATGAATATGCTCATACACTAAATCATTTTGAAGGAGGGGATGATGATGAAATTATCCAGAAATAACCTAAAATAAATAAATATGATCTTAGGTCTAGATAAAACACACCCAAAGTGGATATACTTGTTTCAACCAAGAAGGCTAATGCTCTAGTTAAAGCAGGAGTCAGTAAAGAAAGTTTTGGGATTAGAATTGATCAGCAATCAAAGCAACCTGTCAAGGTTGGTACTACAGAGGTAAAGGAAACTGAAAATTATGTTCCTTCTTTCAACCTTAAAAATGAAATTAACAAGATTAAAATCCCCATACCTTTGATAGAATTAATGAAAATAGACCCTTTTAGAAATTTTGTTCCTTCTTTTAGCCTGGAAAATGAAATTAACAAGATTAAAATGCCCATACCTCTGATAGAATTAATGAAAACAGATCCATTTAGAAATTTTGTTCTCGAGGAATTGCAACCCCCTGCTCATGTCACCTGTTCATATACTATCAATCTTGAAGATGAAAACCCTGTTATAACCATTGGAACTCATATTGAAGATAGGATTGATGTTTCCCCTCCTTTATACATATCTCTAAATATTCATGACAAAATGTTTCATAATTGTTTAATGGATTGACAAGCTTCACACAATGTCATGCCAAAAGTGGTAATGGATGAATTAGGTTTAGGCATCACTAAGCCTTATCTAGACCTATATTCATTTGATTCAAGAAAATTTAAATGTTTGGGAGTCATTAAAGACATGGTTGTTACTTTATCTCAGTTACCTATGAAAAGTGTGGTATTAGATGTTATTGTGGCTGACATAGATCCTAAATTTGGGATGCTTTTGTCAAGGTCATGGGCTAAAAAAGTAGGAGGCACATTACAAATGGATCTCAGTTATACTACCATGCCTGTGTTTGGTAGAGAACATCAGAGACTGTACAGGGAAGTAAGGTTGGCTTACTTGGTAAGTGTTCATGAAAATACTAGTAATCATCCCATATATGTTGTAGAAGATGAACTTGGCTCTTCTATTTTTCACATTGGTGATTAGATGGATGAAACATCACTTAGAAAAATAATACCTACAACTGAAGATTGTGAAGAAAATTTTGTCTAGAAAATGATTTTTGATGGGGCTTGCTCAAAAGAAGGCTCTGGTGTTGGGATTGTTTTCATTTCTCGTACCAAAGAAGTTATTCCTATGTCATACAAAATTTAATTTGGTAAAACCAACAACATCAATGAATATTAAGCTTTAATGTTAGGATTGAAAGATGCTAAAAATATGGGCATAGATAAAATTTATTTTTTTGGAGATTCAGAACTTATCATCCATCTGATAAAAAACATTTATCAGATCAAAGAATAGAGGTTAAATAAGTATATAAATGAAGTGTCGGATTATGTTGATAATTTCTTCTTTTCATTCAACACCATGTTTTTTCACAGGAATTTGAATCAGCACGCAGATTCTTTAGTACTTGCAACCAGTAATTTCAAAACTCCAATTTTTCCTAACTTAAAATTTGAGATTGAGGTTAGACACAGACCCTCAATACCAGGTAACATAAAAAAATGGCAAGTTTTTTAATATGACCAGGAGATTCCAAGGTTCTTAAAGACAATTGATGAGTTTTCTAATATTTCAATAGATCAGGATAATGAGAACGATGATATGGAAGTTCATACTGCAAATGTTCTTCAAGACAATTTTGTTGGTCACAAAATTATTGAATTGAAAAAAAATCATTTTCCTAAGGGTTTGGTTCCACTTCATAAATTATTTGACCACAATGATGTTTCCATAAAAGATTTCATTCAAATAGAAAAGAATTATGTGATAGACTGTGATATCAATTCAGATTTAAATCCCAGGATGGTGAAATTACCCAGAAAACTGTCAGAAAAACAGAGAGACGAGTATGTCAATTTGATGAAACAATATTCAGATGTATTTCCTTGGTCTAATGAATACCTAAAGGGTTTTGATATAGATATTATGTAGAACAAGATTCCTTTAAAGCCTAGATCAAAACCTTTTAAGCAGAAATCTAGACAGTTCAATCGATTGTTGTTACCTATAATAGAAAAAGAAATGAAAAGGTTACCAGATGATAAAATTATAGTACCACTGAGATACTCGGAGTGGGTAGCTAATTTAGTACCTATCAGAAAAAAGAATGGAGATATAATGCTTTGTGTAGACTTCAGAAATCTGAATAGATGCTCTTTAAAAGACAATTATCCATTACCTAAAATGGATCATATTTTACAAAGTGTACTAGGGGAAAAGAGGATATCTATGATTGATGGATATTCAAGGTATAATTAGATATCAGTAATTGAATAAGATAATAAGAAAACAACTTTTACCACTCCTTGGGGCACTTTCATGTATGAAAAGATGCCTTTTGGATTGATGAATGCAGGAGAAAATTTTCAGAGAGCTATGGATATTGCGTTTAATGGTGAGAAAAAAATATTTATGGTTATTTATCTTGATGATATTACTGTATTTTCAACCTCTAATGAAGAACACTTGTAGCATTTGAAGCATACATTTAAAAAATGCAAGAGGTATGGTATCTCATTAAACCCTAAAAAATCTCATTTTGTAATGGAAGAAAGAAATTTTTTGGGACATATTGTTTCACCAGAAGGAATCAAGATAGATCCCAAAAGACTAAAATCCATCCAGAAAATAGACATTCCAAGAAACAACAAGACTATCCAATCCTTTATAGGTAAAATTAATTCTTTAAGGAGATTTATACCAAATTTTGCAGAAATCATCAAGTACATTACTGATATGTTAAAGAAGGATGCAAAAATAAAGTGGATACCAGAAGATAAAGAATCATTTGAAAATATTAAGAAGGCTCTTGTTTAGTCACTTGTCCTCACCAACCCTAATTACTCTAAGGAGTTTATGATTTTTTCATTTGCTTCTGAAGACACTATAATTGTTGTTCTTTTACAAAGAAATGATCAGGGGTATGGGCAACCTATCTCTATTTTTAGCAAAACTCTCAGAGATTCTGAATTAAAATATGACATTATGGAGAAACAAGCATATGCTCTGGTGAAAGATTTAAAATATTTCAGGGTACATGTTCTACAATCTGAGATCATTGCATATGTTCCAAGTAGTGCAGCTAAAGAAATTTTGGTTCAACCTGATTGTGAAGGAAAGAGACGAAAATGGATAACTAAAATTCTGGAATACAATCTGAATATAAATCCCACTCAGTTAATAAAAGGACAAGTCCTTGCAAAATTGATAACAGAATCAAATTTCAAAGAAATTGGATTGTATCATTTCTCTAGCAAATCGCAGAATTCATCATTTCAGATTGAGGAAATTGTCTCACAAGTAAGCAACAAATATTTTTCCTCACCATGATACAAAGATATTGTATTTTTTCCGCTAAATCTTCAATCTCCTCCTAATTTGGATAAATCAAAGTTCAAATCACTTAAATTGAAATCAGTGAAATATTGCATTATTGATCAAATCTTCTTCTGGAAAGATCCTAATGGAATTCTATTGAGATGTGTTGATGAAAAGAAGAAAAACAATTTTTTTGTGGTTTACATCGGGGTGTTTGTGGAGGACAACAACATTGGAAAGCTACTTCTTTCAAAATTATAAGAGTAGGCTATTATTGGCCTGTACTATTTTTAGACATATTTTCTCAGGTCAGGGCATGTGAACCATGTCAAAAGTTTGCAAGAAAACATAAAATTATGTCTCTGCCTTTAAATACCATTGTTGCTCATGGACCATTTCAATAGTGGGGCTTAGACTTTATTGGGGAAATAAATCCTTAATCTTCTAGACAACATAAATGGATACTTATGGACACCAATTACTTTACCAAGTGGCTTGAGGCAATTCCAACTCAGAATGCAAAAAACAAGGTAATCATGGAATTTCTTAAAGGGAATATTTTTTCTAGATTTGGTTGTCCTAAGAAGGTAGTTACTGATAATGCTCAATATTTCAGATCAAACTAAATGATTTGTTTTTGCAATATGTTAATCCCTAATATTGGCTCATTACCCCTTAATTGGGGCATATTATATTAGTAATGTTATTTTATTTATGTCGGCTTTAGGCCATTAGTTGTAATTATACCTCCTAGTCTCCTATATATACCAAGGAGACATTTTANGGTCGTGCTTACTCAAAAAGGTATGGTAGTGAAACTCATGATGTTATGACTCATCAAGTAAAGTAAATATGAATACAATGCAAAGTCCTAACTCAATTTTCAATGAATGATATGCTTCTTAAAACAGATGCAATTTTCAATTTCAACTCTGCAATTCTGAAGTAAAAATGCAATCTTTCTTTACATGCACTAAGATAATGACAAAGAATCAAAAGATAAAAATGCCAAGCAACGCAAAATGCCTAATATTTTTGCATTTTCAATATACGAAAAGAGAAAATTCATGGACTGAACACAAACTTGATATATAAAACTCTATTTTGTATAGAAAGAGATAACTCAAGAAGAATACCAAGGAGAAAAACACCCAACCCAATGTACAAGGACAATCAAAATAAAAATATGATGAGAAAAACTACGCCCAAAAATTCAACCCCAGATAGGTCTCATGTCATCCCACAGGCACTTAACAGTCACTACAGAAACCCAAGAAGACTCAACAAACATCAAATCCCACCCAACAACCACCAAACCCAGTAAACAAGCACAAGAGGTTGATGTACGTAACTATTAAAGGAAACAATGTGTATGTATGCATCTTGCAAAAGGACAACATGCGTATATATGCAACTGTCAAGACAAAAACCATGTATATGTTTCAAAAAAAAACCCAGGCAAGGGTGAAAACTGAAAAACTCAGATCCAGAGTGAACAGAGGTTGTCAAGCAATGATACGACAAGAAACACAATAGGAACAAGATAAATATAAGGAGAAAAGTACTCCAAACCCTAAGAAAGAAGATCAATCCCCAGTATGGTTGCCATTTCTGTTACGAGGAAAATCTCTCTATGGCTTAGGGTAAACCACAATAGACAGAAATGATTGTAGAAATCAACTCTATTCTCAAGTATGCTATATAAATGAATATGCTAGGAAGAAAAGATAAAAGGTCTACATCGTCCAAACATTCGATGAAGTCCATCATTGAGCACTTGACCTAAAGCAATATACCTGAAACTAGTCCTCAACGACCAAGCAAAGTAAGCATATGGTGATAATAAATTATGTTAGCACATTCAATAGCATAATCCATTAGTAAACATGAAAAATACGCCCATGGAATAATAATTCAAATATTTGCAAGATATCAATTGGATCAGAAAAGAGTATTTCTATTAATATATGATCAATAGAAGTGAAAATGTTATAGAATTCTGTGTCGGCATGTTTCAGAACCGAGAAACCAAGTTCCTTCTAGCTGGGCCTCCACCACTTCAATCCTCCACCAAAGGCAAGCTCATAGAAGAGAGACACCGAAGTTCTCAATCAATAAGGGAAGAGCTTGAGGGATGAACACTGTGTTCGTACTTAAAGGACAAAGGGATGCAGACTCAATATGAAGTAAATAATTTCTCCAGAGTAACTTTTCTCTCAAAGTTGAATTATTTCTCCTCTTTTCCATAACTGGGAATTGGCCCATTTATATCCTTCAAGTGGAACTGAAGGGCCGATTCGAAATGTTTCTAGTATATGGAAGGCCAAGAATCATAGATCTCCTATCGTGACATGGAAACTTGCCACAATTTTTCATTTTTGGGCACAAATCCCAATGTATACGGGTTGTAGTGGTGCAGCCTACCTATATGCATGTTGTATAGTAGGAAAGGTGCGTATATGTGGAAAAAATATGTTTTTTAGCTCTAGGATTTGAAGAAAGGGATGAAAAGACTGCATAGGGAAATGGAAAAAGTTCCTCTGTGCAATATTGAATAGGGTGAGGAAAATATTACTATAACAGGGAGATAATAAAGACTACTTATACTACGTCACTAAATTTGGTGCTTTGAAAAGAAAATAAGGAGAATCTATATCTGATTTTACTAAAAGGTTCAATAAATGTATAGTAAAATTCCAGATGAAATCAAGCCTACAGAAACATCAACCAAAATTATTTTTTCTAATGCCTTTGATGCTAAATTTTCTCTATTGTTGAGAGAAAGGAGGTCTTCTACTCCAATTTTGATGTGAGAAGAAACCATTGAGGTAGAATCCAACATACTAGCAACATAAAAGTTAAAGTCCAGGGGTGATAGAGACAGAAAAAATTAGAAATAATAACTCCCTTATTCTTCTCATACAACATTTGATTCTAATATGGATGAAATGGAAAAACTGTTGAAAACATTGACATCTGAAATGGCCAGGATGAAGATGGAAAAAAAATATCCTAGCAGACCTAGACAGGAAGGTGGATAAAAAAATCCTAACCAGTTTAGGAGGCCTAACAATGTACCTCAAATCTTACCAAGAGAAAGGAGGAATCAAGAAGATCAATTTTTTTTCCCCCTTTTCAAAATAATGCAGTGCAAGAAGTGGATGACACTGAGGATGATCCTACAATGCATTTAAATGATATAGAATTGTCTCCTACTCATCCGACATAACAAGATTATGAATATGCTCATACACTAAATCATTTTGAAGGAGGGGATGATGATGAAATTATCCAGAAATAACCTAAAATAAATAAATATGATCTTAGGTCTAGATAAAACACACCCAAAGTGGATATACTTGTTTCAACCAAGAAGGCTAATGCTCTAGTTAAAGCAGGAGTCAGTAAAGAAAGTTTTGGGATTAGAATTGATCAGCAATCAAAGCAACCTGTCAAGGTTGGTACTACAGAGGTAAAGGAAACTGAAAATTATGTTCCTTCTTTCAACCTTAAAAATGAAATTAACAAGATTAAAATCCCCATACCTTTGATAGAATTAATGAAAATAGACCCTTTTAGAAATTTTGTTCCTTCTTTTAGCCTGGAAAATGAAATTAACAAGATTAAAATGCCCATACCTCTGATAGAATTAATGAAAACAGATCCATTTAGAAATTTTGTTCTCGAGGAATTGCAACCCCCTGCTCATGTCACCTGTTCATATACTATCAATCTTGAAGATGAAAACCCTGTTATAACCATTGGAACTCATATTGAAGATAGGATTGATGTTTCCCCTCCTTTATACATATCTCTAAATATTCATGACAAAATGTTTCATAATTGTTTAATGGATTGACAAGCTTCACACAATGTCATGCCAAAAGTGGTAATGGATGAATTAGGTTTAGGCATCACTAAGCCTTATCTAGACCTATATTCATTTGATTCCATAAAATTTAAATGTTTGGGAGTCATTAAATACATGGTTGTTACTTTATCTCAATTACCTATGAAAAGTGTGGTATTAGATGTTATTGTGGCTGACATAGCTCCTAAATTTGGGATTCTTTTGTCAAGGTCATGGGCTAAAAAAGTAGGAGGCACATTACAAATGGATCTCAGTTATGCTACCATGCCTGTGTTTGGTAGAGAACATCAGAGACTGTACAGGGAAGTAAGGTTGGCTTACTTGGTAAGTGATCATGAAAATACTAGTAATCATCCCATATATGTTGTAGAAGATGAACTTGGCTCTTCTATTTTTCACATTGGTGATTAGATGGATGAAACATCACTCAGAAAAATAATACCTACAACTGAAGATTGTGAAGAAAATGTTGTCTAGAAAATGATTTTTGATGGGGCTTGCTCAAAAGAAGGCTCTGGTGTTGGGATTGTTTTCATTTCTCGTACCAAAGAATTTATTCCTATGTCATACAAAATTTAATTTGGTACAACCAACAACATCAATGAATATTAATCTTTGATGTTAGGATTGAAAGATGCTAAAAATATGGGCATAGATAAAATTTATTTTTTTGGAGATTCAGAACTTATCATCCATCTGATAAAAAACATTTATCATACCAAAGAATAGAGGTTAAATAAGTATAGAAATGAAGTGTGGGATTATGTTGATAATTTCTTCTTTTCATTCAACACCACGTTTTTGCACAGGAATTTGAATCAGCACGCAGATTCTTTAGTACTTGCAACCAGTAATTTCAAAACTCCAATTTTTCCCAACTTAAAATTTGAGATTGAGGTTAGACACAGACCCTCAATACCAAGTAACATAAAAAAATGGCAAGTTTTTTAATATGACCAGGAGATTCCAAGGTTCTTAAAGACAATTGATGAGTTTTCTAATATTTCAATAGATCAGGATAATGAGAACGATGATATGGAAGTCCATACTACAAATGTTCTTCAAGACAATTTTGTTGGTCACAAAATTATTGAATTGAAAAAAAATCATTTTCCTAAGGGTTTGGTTCCACTTCATAAATTATTTGACCACAATGATGTTTCCATAAAATCTTTCATTCAAATAGAAAAGACTTATGTGATAGACTGTGATATCAATTCAGATTTAAATCCCAGGATGGTGAAATTACCCAGAAAACTGTCAAAAAAACAGAGAGACGAGTATGTCAATTTGATGAAACAGTATTCAGATGTATTTCCTTGGTCTTATGAAGACCTAAAGGTTTTTGATATAGATATTATGTAGCACAAGATTCCTTTAAAGCTTAGATCAAAACCTTTTAAGAAGAAATCTAGACAGTTCAATCGATTGTTGTTACCTATAATAGAAAAAAGAACTGAAAAGGTTACTAGATGATAAAATTATAGTACCACTGAGATACTCAGAGTGGGTAGCTAATTTAGTACCTATCAGAAAAAAGAATGGAGATATAATGTTGTGTGTAGACTTCAGAAATCTGAATAGATGCTCTTTAAAAGACAATTATCCATTACCTAAAATGGATCATATTTTACAAAGAGTAGTAGGGGAAAAGAGGATATGTATGATTGATGGATATTCAAGGTATAATTAGATATCAGTAATGGAATAAGATAATAAGAAAACAACTTTTACCACTCCCTGGGGCACTTTCATGTATGAAAAGATGCCTTTTGGATTGATGAATGCAGGAGAAAATTTTCAGAGAGCTATGGATATTGCGTTTAATGGTGAGAAAAAAATATTTATGGTTATTTATCTTGATGATATTACTGTATTTTCAACCTTTGATGAAGAACACTTGTAGCATTTGAAGCAGACATTTAAAAAATGCAAGAGGTATGGTATCTCATTAAACCCTAAAAAATCTCATTTTGTAATGGAAGAAGGAATTTTTTTAGGACATATTGTTTCACCAGAAGGAATCAAGATAAATCCCAAAAGACTAAAATCCATCCAGCAAATAGACATTCCAAGAAACAACAAGACTATCCAATCCTTCATAGGTAAAATTAATTCTTTAAGGAGATTTATACCAAATTTTGCAAAAATCATCAAGTACATTACTGATATGTTAAAGAAGGATGCAAAAATAAAGTGGATACCAGAAGATAAAGAATCATTTGAAAATATTAAGAAGGCTCTTGTTTAGGCACTTGTCCTCACCAACCCTAATTACTCTAAGGAGTTTATGATTTTTTCATTTGCTTCTGAAGACACTATAATTGTTGTTCTTTTACAAAGAAATGATCAGGGGTATGAGCAACCTATCTCTTTTTTTAGAAAAACTCTCAGAGATTATGAATTAAAATATGACATTATGGAGAAACAAGCATATGCTCTGGTGAAAGATTTAAAATATTTCAGGGTACATGTTCTACAATCTGAGATCAATGCATATGTTCCAAGTAGTACAGCTAAAGAAATTTTGGTTCAACCTAATTGTGAAGGAAAGAGAGGAAAATGGATAACTAAAATTCTGGAATACAATCTGAATATAAATCCCACTTAGTTAATAAAAGGACAAGTCCTTGCAAAATTGATAACAGAATCAAATTTCAAAGAAATTGGATTGTATCATTTCTCTAGCAAATCGCAAAATTCATCATTTCAAATTGAGGAAACTGTCTCACAAGTAAGCAACAAATATTTTTCCTCACCATGATACAAAGATATTGTATTTTTTCTGCTAAATCTTCAATCTCCTCCTAATTTGGATAAATCAAAGTTTAAATCACTTAAATTGAAATAAGTGAAATATTGTATTATTCATCAAATATTTTTCTGGAAAGATCCTAATGGAATTCTATTGAGATGTGTTGATGAAAAGAATAAAAACAATTTTTTTGTGGTTTACATCAGGGTGTTTATGGAGGATGACAACATTGGAAAGCTACTTCTTTCAAAATTATAAGAGTAGGCTATTATTGGCCTATACTATTTTTAGACATATTTTCTCAGGTTAGGGCATGTGAACCATGTCAAAAGTTTGCAAGAAAACATAAACTTATGTCTCTGCCTTTAAATACCATTGTTGCTCATGGACCATTTCAATAGTGGGGCTTAGACTTTATTGGGGAAATAAATCCTTAATCTTCTAGACAACATAAATGGATACTTATGGCCACCAATTACTTTACCAAGTGGCTTGAGGCAATTCCAACTCAAAATGCAACAAACAAGGTAATCATGGAATTACTTAAAGGGAATATTTTTTCTAGATTTGGTTGTCCTAAGAAGGTAGTTACTGACAATGCTCAATATTTCAGATCAAACTAAATGATTTGTTTTTGCAATATGTTAAGCCCTAATATTGGCTCATTACCCCTTAATTGGGGCATATTATATTAGTAATGTTATTTTATTTATGTCGTCTTTAAGCCATTAGTTCTAATTATACCTCCTAGTCTCCTATATATACCAAGGAGACATTTTAATTTTGAATCATCTTGTACTTGAACATTTAAGTGGGATAAAAGGAGGTTTCCCCCTTGAAGAGGCTTATTATCTGAAATTATCTTTTTTTCAAGGCGTTGAGTACTTTTTCTGAGGTTTTTCTATGCTATATTGATATTTGGTTCCTAACATATGGTATCAGAGCCAATATCCAATGTTAAGCCCTAATATTGGCTCATTACCCCTTAATTGGGGCATATTATATTAGTAATGTTATTTTATTTATGTCATATTTAGGCCATTAGTTGTAATTATACCTCCTAGACTCCTATATATACCAAGGAGACTAGGAGGTTTAATTACAACCAATGGCCTAAAGCCAACATAAATAAAATAACATTACTAATATAATATGCCCCAATTAAGGGGTAATGAGTCAATATTAGGGCTTAACATGCCACTCCCCTTGAGACAAGTGTTGTCTGGAACACTTGAGTAACTCTGGATGCTTCTGTATAAAAGGCTCATCTTCCCAAGTGGAATCTTCAGCCGGTAGTTTCCTCCATTTAATGAGATACTCTAAAATGGATCTATTCCTCAGCTAGCGAATTCTTGTGTCAGTGATGGAT
>SNQJ01S0056720.1:15720-59528 GCA_010110895.2 Picea sitchensis | reverse complement strand
CAATGTAGAATAATTGTGTAAATGAAAATGGAATTATGCTAAAACGAAGTTGTTATTGTGTATGTGTTTGAATAAATTGTTAATTGCTTAGCATCCTGTGGATGGGTGCTACAGCTCACCTATAGTGACAAGAAGTCATTCAAGCGACAACATTGTCCCTCAAACAACAACCACATCAAATGACAATCTACGGATCACAGTTGAACCAGTAACTCCAAATCCTACAGGTGGTGACGTACAAGAGATTGTCCGCTAATCTCTCATAAGAACACATAGTGCCTTCGCCCATTTAAGACAACCAAACCAACCTTTGGACCAACCATTATATTTCTCTGATACCAGAGAACAACTTGGAGGCACTAAACTCACTTTAAACCCTACATATCCAATCCTCACTCCTGTAGCAGGAGGATCTGGAATACCACCCTCACCACCTCCTTCATCCCCTTCTTCTTTGGGAGAAGAATCCTCTGACGAAGGCACTTCCTCATCCTAGCCTTCGACACCACCCACACCGATGGCCAACCAGAATAATCCTGCCAGACCCTGGCTTGACCAAGATGCAGTGGCCGTACCCGGGCCTCAACATCCCTTACCCAAACATCCGGAGACGTGGCTCCCTAAATTTGACCCAGACTCTAAACAGATCGTCGAAGATCACATCAAAAAAATTATGTTATCCATTAGACTTCGTAATGTCGAGCATGAAGACGTAGTCTATAGATTGTTCCCCTATACTTTCGAGGGTAATGCCTCTACTTGGTACTTTACCCAACAACCCCATACCATCGTGTCATGGGAGAAGTTTGAATCCTGTTTTCTTGAGAAGTTTGGAGACGATAAGTCCCCAGAAGTTCTAGTCATGGAGATTTCTAGTTTAAGAATGAACCCCAAAGAGAAAATCAAAGAATTTAACCAAAGATTCTTAACACTAAAGAACTGAATCCCTACAGATTCAATGCCTGCTGAGAATCTTATTATAGCATACTATACGAAATCCTTACATCAAAGTATAGCCATTTGGGTAAAGAGATATAATAAATCCATGTTGTTAGAGGCCTTTGAAGAGGCCCGTCAGATCAAGAAAGACATCCTCATCTTAAAAGACACTACTAGCAACGAAATAGAGACTATTTCATCTTCCAAAAAGAAAATCGAAATCCTCCCTAGACCTGTCCAAAACAAAATGCAACCTGAAAGCTCAGATCTAGAAAACTTACAAAAAGTCGTTCAAAAACTTTCAAATCAAGTTATATATTTGAAAAGGATGGCCAAAGAAGATTCTTCAAGAAAAGGGCCTTACAAACCCCCATTTAGGAAGCCTTTTTCCACCAACTGACCTAATTCAAATACCGAAGGCTTAAATCTAGAAAGCCTGCAATTCGCTATTCAAACGATTCTAGAAGCACAGGATAACGAGATCCCTGGGGAAATAGTTGAACAAGAGACAGTTGAAGAAGATGAATCTTCTCCGAACATTTTTGGACACTTCTCAAATAGCATTTTTCAAGAAAATTTCGAGACAGTACATCCCTACAATACTAGGAGTAAGACAACAAACAAGCCTTCTTCTAAAAACACTATGACTTTGCACCCAAAATAGTCTAAAACAACTGAGACTAAACAAAATTATGCAAACCCAAGCTTAGATTATGATTTAGTTGAATATCTAAAAGAGTTAAGGGCTAATATATCTGTTTATGAATTATTAAAATTCCCATTTCTGCTACAAAAAATGTTACAGAATATCGCAGAGAACAACAAAAACGACAATCCAAGCAGTAACAAAGTTTTTCAGAATAACCCAAAAGTTCCTCAGAAGACCTCCGCTAAGAATAATTCTGATCCTCATGAGAAGAGAGACCTTCTTGTAAATAATGCAACAAATTTAAATAAATTATTTTTAGGGGATGCGGGTAAAAAACAACAATATTCCACCATTAGTACTCGCAGAAACGTCCCTCCATTTTTGTTAAATTTTGAAATATTTAATAGGAACGTGCACAATTGTATGGTAGATTCAGGAGCATCATCCAATGTAATGTCGTGGTCTGTGTGTCAGAATATTAATGCTGAAGTTCAATCATCCACTTTAAATATTATCCAACTTGATCAAACTAGTGTTAAAGTTATAGGCGAATTAAGGAATGTGCTTATAATATTGTCGTCTAACCCCAAAGTTCATCAAGTAATTGATATTATTGTTGTATATATTCTAGAAGTTTATAGTTTGTTTTTAAGCAGAGACTGGTCAGAACAGTTACACGGCTATTTCACGACAGATTTGTCTCACTTGTGGCTGCCCAAGAATGGAAATCCCAATAGAATCAAGGCAAATCGTGAACGTTAACTAAAGTTCACGGTGACGGATTTAAATGATCCCAATGAACCATTTACACCTTTTGCCAATTCACTCGAAATACAAGGGATGGATACCTTTTTCAACAATTTCATGGCCAAAATTTTTGCTATCGCTAACCCAGAGCAACAATCTGAAATTGTGACATATATGCAGCCAACAGTTTCTACCCAATGGTCTCATGCACCTAACAAAAATCAAATATGGTCTATTTACTTTGATGGGTCAAAATCCAAGGAAGGAGCTGGTGCGGGTTGCGTGATTATTGATCCAGCAGGTAACAAAACCTTGATTGCAAGCATATTAGAGATCAAATGTAGAAACAACACAATAGAATATGAGGCTTTATTGCAAGGCCTCAGGAAAGCATTAGATATGAACGTTCAAAATTTGACTGTCTTTGGTGATTCGGAAATCGTGGTTAGACAGGTAAAAACATTTATCCACTATTTATCTCCGCATCTTAAAAGCTACCAATGAGAGGTATGGAATTTGATGAATAAGTTTTCTTCTTTTAACATAAATTATATTCCTAGATTGAATAATTCAGAAGTTGACTTTCTAGCTAATGTAGCTTTGAAACTCTTTCCTGCAGAAGGCTTGTCCCCGAATGCATTCTCCATCGAACTGTTGTCCAGGCCATCCATCCCCAACAACATCACGAATTGGAGAGTCTTCGACAATGATCAACAAATTATTATTTTCCTGCATATGGAAGAAAATTTCCAAGGTGCAGTGATCGACGAATGCACTCATGACGAGAATATTTGTGACTTCATGGTAATACCAGATCCGAGATCTCCTGAATCTTCATTGGACATGGTAAATTCTATCCCTAAATCTGTAGTTAGATTAGAAAAATTCTATGATCTTTAAGACAAATAAAAAAAATCAGTAAATTGTAAAACAAATGGTTCCTCTTTAACATATGAAAACGTAAACTTGGGAACTAAAGACAATCCACAGTGCATTAATTTAGGGGTGGGGTGTTCTGAACAAGAGAAAGCGACGTTTATTAAATTGTTTAAGGAATTCAAAGATGTTTTTGCTTGGACATACGATGACCTAAAAACCTTTGATGCTAACATCATACAACACGTCATTCATATGAAACCCCAAACCTTACCGTTTCAACAAAAGTTAAGAAAAATGCACCCAAAACTCGAACCGACTGTCAAAAAAGAATTAAATAAACTCCTGAATGCTAAGATAATCTTCCCAGTTAGGCACACGCAATGGATCTTTAATCTTGTCTCTGTCCGGAAGAAGAGTGGTGAAATTCGACTATGCGTCGATTTCAGAAATCTTAATCGAGCGTCTAACAAAGACAACTACCCTGTCCCTCCCATGGAACAGATCTTTCAACATGTATCTGGTTCTGAAATATTATCCTTATTGGATGGTTTTTCAGGGTATAACCAAGTCTTGATGTCCCCTCTAGACCAACTTAAAACTACCTTTTGCACTCCATGGGTCACCTACGCTTATAGGAAAATTCCCTTTGGACTCATTAATGCTAGTGCCACTCTCCATAGAGTGATGGACATCACTTTCTGAGGCTTAATCAATCAATCTATCGTAGTTTTCCTGGATGACATTACTGTATTCTCAAAAAACAAAGCTGATCATCTAGCTCATTTGAGATCCGTTCTACAACGATGTCGTAAGTACGACATTTCCTTGAATCCTAAAAAATCTATCTTCGCAGTAGAACAAGGTAAGCTCTTAGGATTTATTGTATCAATTGAAGGGATGATTATCGACCCTGAAAGGACTCAAGTCATCTCGAAACCCCCCCCCTCCCTCGTCAAAAAATTCTATGCAGTATTTCTTAGGCCAAATAAACTTTGTCAGGAGATTCGTCCCCAGTTTTTCAGAAATGGTGAGACCTTTACAAAACTTAATAAAGAAGGACATACAATATCATTAGGGACCCTTAGAAAACCAAGCTTTTAATTCAATAAAAAATTCCATAATAGATGGTCCTTCTTTGATGAGCCCTAACTTTTCACAAGACTTCACTCTCTACACATTTTCTTCTGACCTCTCCTACGCTTCTGTCCTAACTCAAAAGAGCGTTGAAAACAATGAAGTCCCAATTTCCTTTATGAGCTCAGCCTTCAAAGGAGAGAAACTTAATTACCCAGTAGTAGATCAGCAAGCCTATGCTATTTTTAAAGTAGTAAAGCACTTTTGATCTTATCTTTTGAAATCTAGGATGAAAATTATCGTCCCCTACCCAGCCGTCAGAAATCTGTTAGTACAGAAAGAACTAGGCGAAAAGAGGGCGAACTAGGTCACCTCCTTACAAGAATATGACATAGAAATCACCCCAATGCAAATAGTGAGAGGTCAAGGATTATGCATGTTATTCGTTGACTCAATGGCAGGACAACAGGAGGAAAACAATATGTCAAACTAGGGACAACACTACCAAAATTTAATCTGTTGTGCACAAAACCCTGTTAGCCCCTGGTACGATGATATAAAATTCTGTCTTGAAAATGGGTCAGCCCCCCATCACCTGGATCCCACTAAAAGAATAGCACTAAGATTCAAATCTGCCTCCTTTCAGTTGATTAATGGTATTTTGTTTCGTCAAAATTTTGATGGAGTACTAATGCGCTATCTTGAGAAAGATGAAGCAGAAAAGGTCTTATTAGAATTGCACGCAGGAGAAGCTGGTGGGAATTTTGGTGGATATACCACTGCCCATAAAGTATTAAGAGCAAGTTATTACTGGCCTACAGTTTTTAAAGATGCTCCTGCCTTGTTTCGCAAGTGTGTTATTTGTCAAAAAACGTTCGGACAAATAAAGAAACCATCCTTCCCTCTGCAGCCTGTTTCAGTAGACTCCCCTTTTCAGCAGTGGGGTCTTGATATTATAGGCCCAATCAATCCACCATCCTCACAGCAACACAATTTTATCATAACAACCACGAATTACTTCACTAGGTTCTATGAAGCTGCCCCATTAAAAGCTGTAAATACTAGTCAGGTAATCGCCTTTTTGAATTCAAATATTATTACTCGTTTTGGTATCGCTGACTGTCTGGTATTCGATAACGCTTCCTATTTTTCGTCTCTTGAGATGAGTGATTTCACTCTAGAAAAAGGAATTAAATTAAAATAATCTGCCAGCTATTACTCTCAAGGAAATGGATTGGCAGAATCAACTGATTAAAATCATCAAGAGAACGGTATCTGAAAACCATTAAAATTGGCATAATGCACTGTTAAACGCAATCTGAGATGATATAGTAACTCCAAAAACCGTTGTGGGTAAATCTCCCTTCTTTATCGTCTATGGCAGAGAGGCAATTCTACCACCACATATTCTTCTTCCCTCACTGCAACTATCACAGAAAATACAAGAAGAGGATTGCCCCCCTTTGGAGAATCGAATCAACGCATTGTTAAAATTAGAGGAGGTGAGAGCTCAAGCAAAATGGAAGATGGATCAACATCAACCTGTGGTTAAAAGTTGGTTTGATTCCAACTCTGCCTCTGACAAAAACTTTGAAGTAGGTGACCTTGTCCTAAAATGGGACAAACCGCATGAGGGAAAGGGAGAGCATACGAAGTTTCAGAACTTATGGCTAGGACCGTTTTTGATTGCTGAGAAATTGGGTCCTAGCTCTTTCAGATTACAGAGTCTAGAGGGATAGCCAGACACCTATCCGGTGAATGGCCAAGCTCTAAAAAGGTATTTCACTTGATAACAACCCTGTGTACACTGTGTAAATATTTTTTTTTCCTTTGTTTTCTTTTCATTTTTCTTTGTTGTTTTGGTTTTGATTTTTCCCTTATGCTTACCAGTTTTTATTTTTGAAATACATATACCCGCATCATGAACCATTTCGAACAAAGAGAACATAAAATTTTCTCCTCTGAAATAACTATTGAAGATTGTTAAAACATCAATTATGATATTTTTCTGAAGTTTGCAACCATGTTAAAGAAATCTTGTTGTTTGAAAAGCGTTTCTTGATTTCAATCTGTAATTGAAGCTTTTCATGATCATCCATTTCTTCTTACGCTGTCCCTGTTCCTTAAGAGAACAACTCAGATATGTCTCCCCGCCTTCGAAGTTTGGTTTATTAATAAACCATCTCTAGATCTTAATGAAGGACAACTAAATTTTTTTCTCAAGGTCTGTAATTTATTAAAATATGTCCAAAATATCAGGATTTTCAGCGTCACCCCGCTCGATTAAATATATTTAAAAATAAATAAATATTTAAAGAGTTGTGGGAAGTGCTTGTAAACCCATTGAGATACTGAACAGGTCTGCTGGTAGCGGGTAAATGCATGCATGACGCCAAGATAACTTCGTCGGGGTACTGAACAGGACCGCTGGCAGTGAAGCAATGTCAGGTATATGAAAATTCTCAGATATGGAATCTTTTGACCTTAAATGTCCTTCGTTTAGATATGGAACTTCCTGGCAGGATACGGATATTGGAGTGGGTTAAATGGCATCCCTGTTGAGGCTATGGACGCCTGCCGGAAGCAACAAGTCTGTCAACAGTATTGGAGATTTTAACCTTAATATTGTGACTCGCTTTTGTTAAGATTGTCATCAGTTTTCATCTTTTAAAAATAACAAGCAATCTGAAACTATAATTTTTTATGATTGATGATGATGTTAAAACAATTTTCTGGTTGTTTTTGAGTTGGATTTTTTTCTCATTATCCTAATCTAGACTTGTTCGTTTGGCAGAGATAACTGCTTCTACCAGTGTGTCGCCATTGTTGGCAACCATATTAATCTCTATCTTTTTCTTTACAAGCTGCCTACACAAGGTTTTTGAACCCTCATTAATCGTCACAACTTTTTAAAACGACACCATTATATTTCTCTTTTGCGGACTTGCTTTTCATTTTCATTTTCACGACTGCAAGCGTGAAAACCCACTATTGGAATTCATGTTGATTACATCAAAATGATCATTTGGTTTATCATGAACCTACTTGTTTACATGGTAATAACTCCTTGACTTCAAACATACCACTGGTCACATATTTATCGAAACACCAAACATGTATGCATTTGACTATTGTTAATATGGTGTCAATTTACAAAATCTTTGACACAATGGTTTGATTGACACGTTGATTTTTGGGTAAAATGGTGGTTATGTGATAGTTCATTTGACAGGTTGATTAAAATTCTTTTGGATATGCACTATTATGATTTGAATATGCCATTACACCAACGCGCCTTTCCAAGTATAGTCTGACATGATATTCTTGCATGGTTCGATTTACACCACTATCCTCACATGCATAGCATTAACGCTCTGCCCTTGCATTTCGGATTGCCTTTGCATTGTGTTGGGGAAGCTTTGGGATAATGGTTCTATGTCTACCCTGTCAAACCCTATCATCGAATACCCTATTGATTTTGTGCTACTAGCTATGGCTCCTGTAGTGAGAATCGAACCCAACGGTGTCCAAACTTTGTTGTTATTTGATAATGCCCGCGAGGACCTAGAGAGGAATGGTTGGTGGGTTTTTGTTGAGAAGTTCGAGGGTTTCAACCTAGTAGTTGCTCAAAAATGCACGCTAACATTCGATGGTTGCAGAGCCAAAATTGGGGACATCCATCTCGAATTGAATGAAGATTTCATTAGCTCATCCACTGGTCTTCCAGCCGTGGGACAAAAGTGGTTTAAAAATTCAAAGGTTAATGAAGTAAATTGGTCACTATTGTTTACCTCAAGGAATATTAACAGTTGTGACAAAGGTATGCCCGTTACATCTTTGAAACCTAGATGGAATGATTTGTTAGCTATTATCAAACAGTTCGTTACATGTGAGGGTAGATACGGTCTAGTTTTCCTATACCACTTGTGGTTTCTCATGAGCTTCATCGATTTTCCCTTAAACATGCCATATTTTCTCCTTCAGAGTTTATATAAAATGGCTAAGCGCTTCAAAAGGGAGAAAGTTGACTCCAGCCTCTTCCACCACTGTTTAATTAAAATTATTATGGTTCATCAATTGAAGTTGAATGGCGAGTGGTGGGACGCTTTCTTGTTAAGGAATGGTTTTTCCAGTCCTAAAATTGAAAAATCCATTGTTGCAGAAACCCTTGTCAGGCCTGTCATTCCCCCTAATTCGTTCTTTCTCTCTGTTGAACCCTTGACCTACCCGAACGCTACCCAAGACGGCACCCTACCTGACTGATGTCCAAAAGATGGTGGTAAGCCTGTTAAAAAGTCTACAAGGAAAAAGGGTAAAGGTAACAGTGATATCAACTACAAGGGTAAAAAGGCCACGCGCTGGGTTTCATGGTGTGCTCGTAACAAACCTAAAGAAAACACAGACCAAAAACCAATTCTGTTAAGTGAAGATTCCAATTCTGAAATCGAACGGTTTCTAACCAAAGAGTATCCATACTCACATAGACTTTGCTCAACTAAGCCCTATGACTATGTGATGAACCTCTCACCGTGTCTTAGAGATGACCCCAACTTCCCTAGGATCAAACTCGACAGAGGGTTAGGTCAAACAATAAGTTCCTCACCTGTGAATACAAATCCTATTCAACCACAGTGCAACGAATGTAAGTCGTGGCTCAACCGATATTATATAGACGTCCCTTTTCTCCAATCTCGGATCAAGTCCTTGGAGGACTGAGTCAATGTGATAACTAAGGAAAATGACAGATTGCAAGCTAATGATAAAAGATAGAAGACCACAGGATTTGTTGTCTTTAAAAATGTGGAGGTGGCCACTACCATTGTCAATTCAAAAATAGCTTGATGAAAATCCCTGAATCTGAGGTATGGTATTTTAAAAGTAATTTTAGGATGATTTTGTTTTGTTTTGAATTAGCATCCAATATTTGTTTTCTCGAATTGCATTTATTTTTGTTTTGATTGAATTGATAAAACACGATTCTGTTTATAAAAATAACTAGCTACAAAATCGTGAGATTCTATAGCTAGTTACCAAAATTCGAATTTTTTGGTTTTACAATTAAAATGCAATCTAAAATCATGTATTCTTGTGCGTTTTCAGGTACATACGAATTCCAAAGGAGATTGGATCGATGGTGGCATCTCTGAACATGCTATTTCTTTACATGGTTTTAGATTAGGCTGTTAGTTTTAGATAGAAAAGGGAATTTGGGAGATTGTATTTCCCACAATTTTTGCAACAACTTTGATAATCTCCACAAGGAATGTTTTGATCCTGTGGCCTTTATAAATTTATTATTTTGTAAACAAAGACCATCACTACTTGGGAACAGAAACTATGGGCTTATGATTGAAAAACTTGAATGGAAGGTTTATGTTGGTACAACTTTAGCTTCGATATATCATATTTTCGTTCAAGTGTTGCTCATTTTGATTTGCAATTGAATTGTGACTACTTTAGATATCACAGTTTATTACATATTGATGTGACTAGATTTATATGATGCCTATGTTTTATGTTTCTCATATTATGTACAATAATTATCCTGTTTCAATTTAATGAACATAATGTTAATCTTCTTTATTAAATGAGAAGTTATATACAAATCTTTGCAGCGAGATTTATCTTAATGTAATCATTTGTTAAATTATAAAATTGTTGTTGCTACATCCTTTACATGTTCTGTCATTAGCATTCAATTGTCACTGCCTCATGTTTACGAGAAGCACTGGTAAAGATCTGATGCGGGTTGGCCTCATCAAACAACAAACGTGTATGCTATGCACATGACAAATAGGAGATAATATTTCAGGTCAGTTCACTAGTTTCATTTTGTTAGTTTAATTAATGTAATAATTTCATGTAGTCCAATACATTGTGTCGACTGTTATTTTTATTTCTCAACTAGATAGCAGCCATTTCATTTCCTGTTTATAAAAGTTATAAAAAATAAATAAAAAAATAGCTTCACTGTCAATTCATATTTGATTTTCGCAGGTTTTCGATAAAAATTTGCATTTTGTGAATACTGTACATATAATAGAAATATAAATATATCGATACACTATATATTTAATAAGTAGAACTATTATTCTGTTAGTTAGTAAAACTGTAAATATATTTTAGATTGTATATAGTTTTCAACAGCTGTTTGTTTTTCATTTAGTTGGTTTCTTTAGTTTTTGTCTTTTCACTTCCGTAGGACTTAGATCGGCTAACGGAGCCACTAAACCCATCGGAGTGGATTAATCCAAATGGCTTGGGTTATTTAGACAACCCCGGACCAGATTCACTCCTCCAGTTGACGAGCGGTCAATTTCGCCTGTCAACACCTTGCTTTATCTCTATAATATCAGATTGTTGATTCATATAAATGGTGATTATCCTCTTAATTTACCCTACTTTCTACTAATTTTTTTATCCCAAATATCTAAGAGGGTACAATCCCATCTTGCTACAACAAAAGGCAGTCTCTTTCATCAGGTTTTAATTAGAACATTGGTAGTGTTCTCTTTAAACAAAGTTCTGAGATCCTAGGATTGGTTAATCCAGTATTTAAAAACGTATTTACAGTCAACTAAATCCAAAAGTGTCGAAGGAAAGAAATCAACCAAACAGAAACAGATTTGTTAAGCTACTGAATTCTTAATTAAAGAAGAGTCACCTGCAACAAGGGTAACTTGGGCTTGCAAGAGGAAATTGCAAACTCAACAAACCATTGGATATTTTCCTGTAGGTGAAGATCATGAGAAAGATACCACTAGTCGAGGTAAGAAGTCTAAATCAAATGAATATATTGACATATTTCCTAATCTAGATATAAAGAGGGAAATTGATGAAAATGAATATTACACTATAATCCCAATTCATACTCCAATCAAGAAGAAACAACAATCTACAAGTAAGAAGAATGTTAAAGGAAAAAAAATAGAGAAAAATGTAAACACCTATTCCTAAGTTCCCTAGGAGAAACTCCACCAGAATTGCCAATAAATTGATATTGAATTCAAAATCAATGTTTCATCCATCCATTAAAAAGGAGAATCTTATAATTATAGAAGATAACTCAGAAGATTCCAAGATAGGCATAAAAAAACAGGCAGATGCACCTTCTTTACATAGAACTAAGAAATAATCTGCAGACTTAAGGAAGAGACAAGAAAAGGGAAAACATGTTGCTCAGTACTCCAGGAGACCTATGACAAGAGCAACCACAAAATCAACTTCAATATCTGAATCTGTGTTTAAAGGTACATATGTATTTTATGATGACAAAGATGATTTTTTTGGAGAACCAGACCAGATACCAGACCTTTTAGAAACCATAGATTTTGATAGCACTAAAGATGGAAATCATAGTTCTCGATTATCTCCAAAATATATGATCAAATTAAGAAATCCTCAAGCTGCTATAGATATGAATTTACCTGCCCCTATAGAGGAATATCCATAGTTTAAATTTAAAGTTAGAAAGGAAAAAGATAGAGTAAAGGAGTTGCAGAGTATGCTAAAGAAATTAAAGAAAGAGAGTTGTGGTTAAGCAATGGAATGTCGAACAACAAGAAATGATACAGGATTTTAAAAGGAAAAGAAAAGAACATAAATAATTTCTTAAGGAGGTAAGAGAATCCAATTTCATGCTATATTGGAATAATGTTGTGTTAACAATCAAACCTAAGAAGAGAGACACCAAGGCGAGTGCATTCATTATACCATGATGGTTCATGAATATTTTTCCTTCAGTTTTGAATGTTTGATGCTATTACTCAAGGAGTAAAATATGAACAATTTGATTCTTATGTTTGGATCAAATGAAACTTGATATCTCGGATGGAACAACTCAGTAAGATATGATTCCAAATTTTGTGGGATTTGCTAGATTTTATAAAAGATATTTTTGGATTGGTTGTTGAGCCTTCTACTATATAGGAATTATAAGTTCTCGTTTGAGCTAATTTTCCTAGGAAATAGGCATTGAATAGATCCTATTACAAAACTATAAACTAGAAAATAGGATCTACATGAATACTCTGTGGACTTTAAATAGACACAAGAAAGACTGTATGATGGTTGAAAAGTTGGGCATTCAAGGACCTATTTTGAAAATCCATTGTAAGACTGTTTATATTCCACATTGATACTAAATGTCAAAGGCTTGTTGATGGTCATATTTTCTTTCATTTCGTATTATATTTCTTTTCTTATTTGAAGTCATTTTTTCTATTGCAATGCATTGATTTCTTGATCTTAAGTAACACAGTGAAAAATTTATTGTTAATGTTTATTATCAAGATTTGCCTTCAAGTACATGTTCTCGTTTCTCAATGATATTTTGAAATAAGAAATCTATATGGGGTTGACAAATTGAATACTCTCATATTTCTTTCTTTATTTACCTTATTTTCTGATCTATTAATGTGACTACCATTTGCTAAATCAGTGGGTTATTTTATGACTTTATTTTGAGTTATGTGTTTATTTTGAGCCATTGAACCAACTTTAAACCAATTTCAAAAAAACTATTCAGAAAACCTTTAAAAATACCATTGCAATAATCTGATGATGCCATAGATTTCCCTCTCACAGTCAAGTGCAACCTTAGGGACTAACATCTTTTGGCGTTATTGCTGGGGGTAGAGAAATGAAGTATTTTTCCCTGGGAGAATGACAAGATCATATCCAAATCTTGATGGTGAACAAGATTTTGGACATTTACATGAGACTGTGCATTTTTCTCTTGGTGACTCTTCTGTGGTAATTATGGCTCCTAAATGAGAAGGAAAAGGAGATAAAATTCCTCCCACTTCCTCATTCTCTACAAAGAGACAAGTTACCAGAAAAAACCCAGATCCTAAGCCTATTGCAGCAGTACCAGACCCTGAAAAGTTATTGAGAAAACATAAAATTATTCCTGGACAGTCCTCTCTCTCAAAAGGAAAATCGTCTTCAACTAAAACTCAAGGACATTCTTCTAAAAATGTCAAACTCACACCAATTTAAGGAGTGATTCCCTGAGAGTGAGACAAGGCCTATTGTTGAGACTGCTACTATTTCATTTCCTTCAACTATTTTAAAACTAAATTTAAGTCAATGTAAATTGTTTGTTGAGCTCATTGAAGAAGAACAAACAAATTCTTTATATGTAGCTGAATCTTTGAGAGATCTTACTAAAGATATTAAAAGTGAACCAGATACAATATCATCATCACCTCATTATTTTTCTTCTAAAGAGAATAAACCACAATATTATTCCTTTGAAAACCCTCGTTTTTCTAGAACCATCATCCTACTTTAGTCCAAAAAAGAAACCTTTATTTTCTAAAGATCAAGAAATTATATCAGCTCAGTTGAGTTGCTTCACTCAAGGAACTGTCTCTCTTTCTACATCACCAGTTATGCTCTCCCCTATAGCCCAAACACCAAAGGTGGTAAATATGGATGTAAATAGAATGGATGAAATTGTTGCATCTGTATATGCACCATTAAACCTGCCACAAGTCCTATATGATTTCCCACCCAATGATTATATGAAGTATTTGCCAAGATTAAATGGAGAGGGATATGTTACTGTTGAAGAGAACTTAAATTATTTCTACGATTTTGCAGATAATTTTAATGTGGAGCATGCAACTGTTTGGCTGATACTTTTTGTAAAAATTTTGGATGGCGAAGAAAGGAAATGGTTTACAAGCCTGCCACCCGATTCAATTGTTGATATTGATGCACTGGATGATACATTTTTAAGACACTGGGGAGTGTTACGAGGAAAATATCTCTATGACTAGGGTTAAACCACAACAGACGTAAATGACTATAGAAATAAACTATATTCTCAAGTATTCTATATAAACGAATATGGTAGCAAGACAATATAAAAGGCCTACCTCATCCAGACGTTTGATGAAGTCCACCATTGAACACTTGAACCAAAGCAATATACCTGCAACTAGTCCTCAACAACCAAGCAAAGCAAGCATATGGTGATAATAAATGATGTTAACACATTCAATAGAATAATCCATTAATAAACATGACAAATACTCCTATGGAGTAATAATTCAAATATTTGCAAGATATCAATTGGATGGGAAAATAGTATTTATATTAATATATGATCAACATAAGTGAAAATGTTACAGACTTCTTTGTCGACATGGTTCGAAACCAAGAAACTAAGTTCCTTCTAGATGGGCCTCCACCACTTCAATCCTCCAACGAAGGCAAGCTCATAGAAGAGAGACAACAAAGTTCTCAATCAATAAGGGGAGAGCTTGGGGGTTGAACACTATGTTCATACTTAAAGGAAAAAGTGATGTAGACTCAATATGAATTAAATAATTTCTCCATAGTAACTTTTCTCTCCAACTTGAATTATTTATCCTCTTTTCCATAGCTCAGAAGTGGCCCATTTATAGTCTTCAAGTAGAACTGAAGGGCCGATTCGAAACGTTTCCAGTATATGGAAGGCCAAGTATCATAGATCTATTGTTTTGACATGGAAACCTGACACCATTTTTAATTTTTGGGCACAAATCATGATGTACATGGGTATAGTGGTGCAACTTTCATATACACATGATGTATAGTAGGCAAGGCACATACATGTGGAAAAAATATATTTTTTAGCTCTGGGATTTGAAAAAAGGGATGCAAATTCTCCATAGGGAAATGAAAAAAGGCCCTCAGTGCAAGATTGCATAGGGTGAGGAAAATATTGCTATAACAAATGCCCCCTAATGTGTGAGGTCAGAGGAGTATCTACAATGTCTGAAATACGTTATAAAAAAACAAAATTCGAGTGATGGGGAACTAGTTGGAAGGACTAGTTGCTCATTACATTCTACACTGACTTTGCATACATGGGTGACGATAGAATTACATTGCAGATCCATCTGAAAATATACCAAGTAACTGTTTGTGGCCATGAATAGGAAAATAAAAATGTGGTTACATTCCAAAGGCTATCATAGTCAATAATAAGGCCCAATAGAATTAGTCTCAAAACTAATCTAAGGATATCTATATACAATGGAGTATAGTCTGATCTCCCATGATCACTAAAGTCATATACGTACTGGTCCAAAAGGGAAGAAACAACTCAAGAAAGCATGGCCACATACTTATGTCTTCAAGTCTTCTACACAATCTGCCAAAGGTGCAAGTCTACATCATGTGATTAAAAGAGTTGAGGTCGAACACAATGAGACATATTTTGATTACTGGTCATTGATGTATACCATTAACAAATGCACTTCATCCTACTAATGATGAAAGTAGGTATCATGGCACTGAGTACATTCTTACAAGTGTGAATAAATGATTCTGGGTCGAACACTTGAAGAATCCATTGATCAAGAGACATTGATGTATTCCCAACTATTGATGGTGAGAGAACCTGCCACTAATGACTACAAGCCTCAACATACTCATAAGACTCTAGGTCTTATTTCCATAATAGATGAGATGAATTCGATGGAAGGAGACCCGCTGAAAGAAGATCATTAAGACATCTCTCATCATTTAGCACGAGGTACAAAGCATGAGATTTATGATTTGGAGGAAATTGGACGAAGAACATGTTCATGAACCAATGACCCTCTATGTCTTTCGCATGTGCCAAGTGCAAGTGGTACACGAAAAATACTCTCTGAATAAAAGCCAATGAAAAACATTGTCGACAAAGGTGAGGAAACCACCAATAAGGCTAATGGAATCCAATACACTACATGAATCCCAATGTGTGAATATATGTCTTACTGTCGTACACAAGGGAAACCACCCAGTCAACGACCAATGATGAAATTTCGGTTGTTGGGTTCAAGGTTACCTACCAACGATGAAAGTAGGACCATGGTGTATGATAGGACTAGAGCATCATGTGATTCTGAGACAAACTGAGGGTATGGACGGCATGCAAAGTCAAGAGTTCTAAAGAATGGCCGACACAGGTTGATAGACTTACTTTGAACAAGAGAATGAGACATATCAAAGAATCCGACAACATAGACACGATGATGAAACTATGAGATGAAGGAGGCATCAACGAAATTATCCATAGGAAATGGAAGAGTAACTGGTCGGTAGAGAAAACTCTTTGTAATGATCTCAACCTCCTAAGGCCATGATAGGCCCAAAATTATGATGAAATAGACTCAATAACTTTGTGCTCTGTTCAAAGGCGACACGACTGCTACCAATATAAGATAATATTCCCTTCCCGCACATATTTTTTTTTTCATAGAAAAATGAATGCTATGATATAGAGGAGGAAACAATTGTTGCAAGTAAGCAAAACTAGTTCCAGAAGTGGAACATACCTATGCTCAATGCAAGGAGGTACATGCAGGAGATGGACACTCAAGGGAATGTTCCCTCCTGGGTATAGGGTGTCAAATTTTGAAGGATATAAACGAGGCTCTGCCTAGTTGAGGATGCAAAACTTCTAAGGAAAATCATTTATAACGCAAAGCAAGAACCAACTATAGGCTCAATACTGCAAGCAAGGGCATGAGATGCAATCACAAATTAATGCCAAAAAATGTCCTTTTTTCATGATCTTTAGTTTATTTGGTGTGAAAAAGGGATAAACTTGTACCAAATAGACGTCCTTTCAAATCCAATTTACGAGTGTGAAAGAGACAATTTCACTCGGTAATATTTTTTCTTTTTGAAAATGAGTCGGAAAAGAGATTAACTAAGACTCAGAACCTTTCAAGTCCAATTTAACGAGTGTGAAAGGGAAAAATCACTCAAAAATATTTTTTCTTTTTTCGACGAGTCAGAAAAGAGATTAACTTAGACTCATTTAGGAGTTTCTAGGAGGCAATTCATGGGGGAGGCCAAGGATCCCATACTAGACTTCTTTGGAATGTCTGTATCTTACGAATAGATGACACAATCTTGGGAAAACCTAAATATCTCAAAGTCAAGGAGGATAAAGAACTAGTGGAGGATATCGTCTCCATGATATATTGGATATTTTCCCTTAATGGAAAGGACATGAGACAAGGCATTGGATACCCCACAAGTCCATCCCAATTGAAGGGAACTTCTCCAGGACTTGAAGGGAGAGTACTCGGGGAGATTAGAACTCTCTGTTGTTGAGAAGGAGCGCTATTTGGAATTCTGACAACATGGTTGAAGGATGCATCACCCTACAAAAGGAGAGTTGGATTGATGAGAGATTGCATTGGTACAACCACTTCTTAAACCATTGTTTGAAGAGGATTCATGATAATGGGGATAGGGAACACATTACCCTAGACAATGGGGGTATGGTCAGGAGAGGATTGCAATGGCATGACCGCTGTGTCAATCAAAGGAGAATAAGGGTGTGGATAAACCATCGAAACTTCAGAACCCAAAGGGCCCTCTGGTGAAAACCATGCTTCTAGTATCCTAACTGTAGTTGGACATAAATGAGTAAGGTGATATCCTTCGCAAGTCATGAAAAATAATTTAGTTTTATGTCTGAGACGTCTAGGCTTCTTGATTCCCCCAACGTCGTTCCCAATGGCTGGTGACATGCTCTCAATGTGACTAGCAGAGGTGAGAGAGTCATCTCCTACATGATGTATAGAGGTTGGAGATGTGAAATTGAGATGACTCGTGACGACTAGAGTGATCCCCCCCAGCATGACCAACAACGACTAGGTGTGGATTGTCAACATGAATGGAAAAGTTCGTCAACCCATCTCCAACATGACTAGCAGAGGTTGGTGATGGAGCTCCAGTATGACTGGTAGTGACTGAACTAGTGGTGAGCTGTGGCATTTGTTACCCAGGCCTAGGGAAATAATGGCTTTGAAACATTGCATTCCAGGAAGGGTCCTGGTTTACCCCATGTCCCTGTCTAGAAAGGTAGTATCCTCTACTTAACTGATCTAAATAGGTTTGTATGGGAATCATCATTGAATTCTATGAAGAGACAGAAGTATGATAAGGATTATTCAAGTGAGGATATATGTTGACCCCATGTGAAGGGGTTCCATGAAGAGGGTAGCTCGAATCGTAAAACTGATTCTCCTCGTATGAAATGCCCGATCATACATGTGGACCCTCCATGGTAAAATTGTTTGAAGGAACAGACATGGTGAATGAAGGATACATGGACGGGGTGTAATAAGTAGAATAAGAACCCATTTGAGTAGTGTCTCCTGAAAGAGCATAACTAGGACTAGATCCATAAGTAGGGAGGTTCCAACCTCCCACAATGAAAGTTGTTTGAGGGACATGACTCATATAAAATGAATATGTAGTTGTAGGGGTCATGGTGCCCCTATTTCCAATGCTAGGATTCATATAAGTGGGCCAGGGGGAGGAGAAAAAGGTTGAAGACACATTTGACATATCAACAGAAAAATGATTAGAGGCAAAAGGCATGGACTGAGTGTCATAGTTATGCATATCATTATAAAAAGCGGACGGATTCGTCCCATGAAATGATTGAACATCATGGGGGTGGTAGTGGTAAAATAGGGAGCTATGGGAATTCTACTATCCATGATAACAAAAGCTCATTATAAAATACTAAGGCCAACTAGTAATCAAAGAGCACACCAAAAATCAAATGACCAATATGCACACAAATGGGGTAAAGTGGATGAAATGGACCTCCCTCCCTAAGGAAGGTATGTCTCTCCCAAGAGGGGCCTGAGACTCCCAGCTAAAGATCAAAGGTAAAAAAATCAGTTATAAGGGCCCTAATGGGCTTAACAACTAGTCAGTCAGATCCCCCTGTAGAGGTAATCCTCCATAAAGGCTATGTGTTGTTAGAGCCTTATCTGACCTAGGGTACCTACAGAATAACCCCTGCAAATAACCTATGTGGCACCTAAGTCAAGAAACTAAGCAACCAATGTATAACCGATGCACAAGTGAGCAGTCGTAAATCAGGTCCACCATATGGGTAGGGTAGCAAAGCCTGAAACCTTGAAAGTACCGCTTCTCACAGAGGTAAATGCACTAGCAGGATCCTCAAATATGAATAGATCCTGAGAAATATCTCTGACGCTAAGAAGGTATCGGGGGGGATATCCCTTCAACCAACCTCGTGTGACCTTGTGATTAACTCTAGTGTGAGAGGAGCCTTCTGATATTACCAATTATACAATGGATTTCTCCACTGCCTTTGTTAGACACATATGTTGATTTAATTTCCTTGGAGAAGTTTACTCACAAAATCCTATTCCAAGGCACTAAATCCTAAGCTAGTTTTTGCACCGTAGAAAATAAAATCGTGACTAATGAATTTTAAATTTTAGATTTAATTTTAACGGTCGTGCTTACTCAAAAAGGTATGGTAGTGAAACTCATGATGTTATGACTCATCAAGTAAAGTAAATATGAATACAATGCAAAGTCCTAACTCAATTTTCAATGAATGATATGCTTCTTAAAACAGATGCAATTTTCAATTTCAACTCTGCAATTCTGAAGTAAAAATGCAATCTTTCTTTACATGCACTAAGATAATGACAAAGAATCAAAAGATAAAAATGCCAAGCAACGCAAAATGCCTAATATTTTTGCATTTTCAATATACGAAAAGAGAAAATTCATGGACTGAACACAAACTTGATATATAAAACTCTATTTTGTATAGAAAGAGATAACTCAAGAAGAATACCAAGGAGAAAAACACCCAACCCAATGTACAAGGACAATCAAAATAAAAATATGATGAGAAAAACTACGCCCAAAAATTCAACCCCAGATAGGTCTCATGTCATCCCACAGGCACTTAACAGTCACTACAGAAACCCAAGAAGACTCAACAAACATCAAATCCCACCCAACAACCACCAAACCCAGTAAACAAGCACAAGAGGTTGATGTACGTAACTATTAAAGGAAACAATGTGTATGTATGCATCTTGCAAAAGGACAACATGCGTATATATGCAACTGTCAAGACAAAAACCATGTATATGTTTCAAAAAAAAACCCAGGCAAGGGTGAAAACTGAAAAACTCAGATCCAGAGTGAACAGAGGTTGTCAAGCAATGATACGACAAGAAACACAATAGGAACAAGATAAATATAAGGAGAAAAGTACTCCAAACCCTAAGAAAGAAGATCAATCCCCAGTATGGTTGCCATTTCTGTTACGAGGAAAATCTCTCTATGGCTTAGGGTAAACCACAATAGACAGAAATGATTGTAGAAATCAACTCTATTCTCAAGTATGCTATATAAATGAATATGCTAGGAAGAAAAGATAAAAGGTCTACATCGTCCAAACATTCGATGAAGTCCATCATTGAGCACTTGACCTAAAGCAATATACCTGAAACTAGTCCTCAACGACCAAGCAAAGTAAGCATATGGTGATAATAAATTATGTTAGCACATTCAATAGCATAATCCATTAGTAAACATGAAAAATACGCCCATGGAATAATAATTCAAATATTTGCAAGATATCAATTGGATCAGAAAAGAGTATTTCTATTAATATATGATCAATAGAAGTGAAAATGTTATAGAATTCTGTGTCGGCATGTTTCAGAACCGAGAAACCAAGTTCCTTCTAGCTGGGCCTCCACCACTTCAATCCTCCACCAAAGGCAAGCTCATAGAAGAGAGACACCGAAGTTCTCAATCAATAAGGGAAGAGCTTGAGGGATGAACACTGTGTTCGTACTTAAAGGACAAAGGGATGCAGACTCAATATGAAGTAAATAATTTCTCCAGAGTAACTTTTCTCTCAAAGTTGAATTATTTCTCCTCTTTTCCATAACTGGGAATTGGCCCATTTATATCCTTCAAGTGGAACTGAAGGGCCGATTCGAAATGTTTCTAGTATATGGAAGGCCAAGAATCATAGATCTCCTATCGTGACATGGAAACTTGCCACAATTTTTCATTTTTGGGCACAAATCCCAATGTATACGGGTTGTAGTGGTGCAGCCTACCTATATGCATGTTGTATAGTAGGAAAGGTGCGTATATGTGGAAAAAATATGTTTTTTAGCTCTAGGATTTGAAGAAAGGGATGAAAAGACTGCATAGGGAAATGGAAAAAGTTCCTCTGTGCAATATTGAATAGGGTGAGGAAAATATTACTATAACAGGGAGATAATAAAGACTACTTATACTACGTCACTAAATTTGGTGCTTTGAAAAGAAAATAAGGAGAATCTATATCTGATTTTACTAAAAGGTTCAATAAATGTATAGTAAAATTCCAGATGAAATCAAGCCTACAGAAACATCAACCAAAATTATTTTTTCTAATGCCTTTGATGCTAAATTTTCTCTATTGTTGAGAGAAAGGAGGTCTTCTACTCCAATTTTGATGTGAGAAGAAACCATTGAGGTAGAATCCAACATACTAGCAACATAAAAGTTAAAGTCCAGGGGTGATAGAGACAGAAAAAATTAGAAATAATAACTCCCTTATTCTTCTCATACAACATTTGATTCTAATATGGATGAAATGGAAAAACTGTTGAAAACATTGACATCTGAAATGGCCAGGATGAAGATGGAAAAAAAATATCCTAGCAGACCTAGACAGGAAGGTGGATAAAAAAATCCTAACCAGTTTAGGAGGCCTAACAATGTACCTCAAATCTTACCAAGAGAAAGGAGGAATCAAGAAGATCAATTTTTTTTCCCCCTTTTCAAAATAATGCAGTGCAAGAAGTGGATGACACTGAGGATGATCCTACAATGCATTTAAATGATATAGAATTGTCTCCTACTCATCCGACATAACAAGATTATGAATATGCTCATACACTAAATCATTTTGAAGGAGGGGATGATGATGAAATTATCCAGAAATAACCTAAAATAAATAAATATGATCTTAGGTCTAGATAAAACACACCCAAAGTGGATATACTTGTTTCAACCAAGAAGGCTAATGCTCTAGTTAAAGCAGGAGTCAGTAAAGAAAGTTTTGGGATTAGAATTGATCAGCAATCAAAGCAACCTGTCAAGGTTGGTACTACAGAGGTAAAGGAAACTGAAAATTATGTTCCTTCTTTCAACCTTAAAAATGAAATTAACAAGATTAAAATCCCCATACCTTTGATAGAATTAATGAAAATAGACCCTTTTAGAAATTTTGTTCCTTCTTTTAGCCTGGAAAATGAAATTAACAAGATTAAAATGCCCATACCTCTGATAGAATTAATGAAAACAGATCCATTTAGAAATTTTGTTCTCGAGGAATTGCAACCCCCTGCTCATGTCACCTGTTCATATACTATCAATCTTGAAGATGAAAACCCTGTTATAACCATTGGAACTCATATTGAAGATAGGATTGATGTTTCCCCTCCTTTATACATATCTCTAAATATTCATGACAAAATGTTTCATAATTGTTTAATGGATTGACAAGCTTCACACAATGTCATGCCAAAAGTGGTAATGGATGAATTAGGTTTAGGCATCACTAAGCCTTATCTAGACCTATATTCATTTGATTCCATAAAATTTAAATGTTTGGAATCATTAAATACATGGTTGTTACTTTATCTCAATTACCTATGAAAGTGTGGTATTAGATGTTATTGTGGCTGACATAGCTCCTAAATTTGGGATTCTTTTGTCAAGGTCATGGGCTAAAAATGTAGGAGGCACATTACAAATGGATCTCTCGGTTAATATACCATGCACGTGTTTTGGTAGAGAACATCGGTATCTGAGGGAAGTAAGGTTGGCTTACTTGGTAAGTGATCATGAAAATACTAGTAATCATCCATATATGTTGTAGAAGATGAATTTGGCTCTTCTATTTTTCACATTGGTGATTAGATGGATGAAACATCACTCAGAAAAATAATACCTACAACTGAAGATTGTGAAGAAAATGTTATTACAGAAATGTTCTTTGATGGGTCTTTCTCAAAAGAAGGCTCTGGGGATTGGATTGTTTTCATTTCTCGTACCAAAGAATTTATTCCTATGTCATACAAAATTTAATTTGGTACAACCAACAACATCAATGAATATTAATCTTTGATGTTAGGATTGAAAGATGCTAAAAATATGGGCATAGATAAAATTTATTTTTTTGGAGATTCAGAACTTATCATCCATCAGATAAAAATTTTATCATACCAAAGAATAGAGGTTAAATAAGTATAGAAATGAAGTGTGGAGTTATGTTGATAATTTCTTCTTTTCATTCAACACCATGTTTTTTCACAGGAATTTGAATCGACCTGTGAGATTCTTTAGTACTTACAACGATTAATTTCAAGACTACAATTTTTCCCAACTTAAAATTTGAGATTGAGGTTGGACATAGACCCTCAATGCCAAGTAACATAAAAAAATGGCAAGTTTTTTAATATGACCAGGAGATTCCAAGGTTCTTAAAGACAATTGATGAGTTTTCTAATATTTCAATAGATCGGGATAGTAGAGGCGATGATATGGAAGTCCATACTACAAATGTTCTTCAAGACAACGTTGCTGGGCACAAAATTATTGAATTGAAAAAAAATCATTTTCCTAAGGGTTTGGTTCCACTTCATAAATTATTTGACCACAATGATGTTTCCATAAAATCTTTCATTCAAATAGAAAAGACTTATGTGATAGACTGTGATATCAATTCAGATTTAAATCCCAGGATGGTGAAATTACCCAGAAAACTGTCAAAAAGCGAGGAGAGCAGGTATGTCAATTTGATGAAGCAGGTATTAGGATGTATTTCCTTGGTCTTATGAAGACCTAAAATTTTTTTATACAGAGATCATGCAACAAAAGATTCCTCTAAATCCTGGATCAAAACCTTTTAAGAAGAAATCTAGACAGTTCAATCGATTGTTGTTACCTATAATAGAAAAAGAGCTGAAAAGGTTACTAGATGATAAAATTATAGTACCGAGATATTCTCAGTGGGTAGCTAATTTAGTACCTATCGGAAAAAGAATGGAGATATAATGTTGTGTGTAGACTTGTCGAATAGGTGCTCCTTAAAGAACAATTATCCATTACCTAAAATGGATCATATTTTACAAAAGAGTAGTAGGGGAAAAGAGGATATGTATGATTGATGGATATTCAAGGTATAATTAGATATCAGTAATTGAATAAGATAATAAGAAAACAACTTTTACCACTCCCTGAGGCACTTTCATGTATGAAAAAGATGCCTTTTGGATTGATGAATGCGAGGAGAGAAAATTTTAGAGCTATGGATATTGCGTTTAATGGTGAGAAAAAAATATTTATGGTTATTTATCTTGGTGATATTACTGTGTTTTCAACCTTTGATGAAGAACACTTGTAGTGAAGCGTTTAAAAGGTACAGAGGTATGGTATATCATTTAACCCTAAAAAATCTCATTTTGTAATGGAAGAAGGAATTTTTTTAGGACATATTGTTTCACCAGAAGGAATCAAGATAAATCCCAAAAGACTAAAATCCATCCAGCAAATAGACATTCCAAGAAACAACAAGACTATCCAATCCTTCATAGGTAAAATTAATTCTTTAAGGAGATTTATACCAAATTTTGCAAAAATCATCAAGTACATTATTGATATGTTAAAGAAGGATGCAAAAATAAAATAAGATGCAGGAAGGTAAAGAATCATTTGAAAATATTAAGAAGGCTCTTGTTTAGGCACTTGTCCTCACCAACCCTAATTACTCTAAAAGGAGTTTATGATTTTTCATTTGCTTGAAGACATAATTGTTCTTTTACAAAGAAATGATCAGGGGTATGAGCAACCTATCTCTTTTTTTAGAAAAACTCTCAGAGATTATGAATTAAAATATGACATTATGGAGAAACAAACATATGCTGCAGTGAAAGATTTAAAAATATTTAGGAATTTTATGTTCTACAATCTGAGATCACTGCATATGTTCCAAGTAGTGCAGCTAAAGAAATTTTGGTTCAACCTAATTGTGAAGGTAAGAGGGGGAAATGGATAAAAAAAATCTTGGAGTACAACTTGAATATAAATCCCACTTAGTTAATAAAAGGACAAGTCCTTGCAAAATTGATATGATCAAATTGCAAAGTAATTGGATTGTATCATTTCTCTAGCAAATCACAAAATTCATCATTTCAAATTGAGGAAACTGTCTCACAAGTAAGCAACAAATATTTTTCCTCACCATGATACAAAGATATTGTATTTTTTTACTAAATCTTCAATCTCCTCCTAATTTGGATAAATCAAAGTTTAAATCACTTAAATTGAAATAAGTGAAATATTGTATTATTCATCAAATATTTTTCTGGAAAGATCCTAATGGAATTCTATTGAGATGTGTTGATGAAAGAATAAAAACAATTTTTTGTGGTTTACATCAGGGGTGTTTATGGAGGATGACAACATTGGAAAGCTACTTCTTTCAAAATTATAAGAGTGTAGGCTGTATTGGCCTATACTATTTTAGACATATTTTTTCTTAGGTTAGGGCATGTGAACCATGTCAAAAAGTTTGCAAGAAAGCATAAACTTATGTCTCTGCCTTTAAATACCATTGTTGCTCATGGACCATTTCAATGGTGGGGATTAGACTTTATTGGGGAAATAAATCCTTAATCTTCTAGACAACATAAATGGATACTTATGGACACCAATTACTTTACCAAGTGGCTTGAGGCAATTCCAACTCAAAATGCAACAAACAAGGTAATCATAGAATTTCTAGAAGGATATATTTTTCTAGATTTGGTTGTCCTAAGAAGGTAGTTACTGACAATGCTCAATATTTCAGATCAAACTAAATGATTTGTTTTATTATATTTAAGCCTTAATATTGGATCATTACCCCTTAGGTGGGGCATATTATATTAGTAATGTTATTTTATTTATGTCGTCTTTTAAATACATTAGTTGCAATTATACCTCCTGGTCTCCTATATATGCCAAGGGAGACATTTTAATTCTGAATCATCTTGTATGAACATTTAAGTGGGGTAAAGGGTTCCCTTGAAGGGAGCTTATTATCTGAAATTATCTTTTTTCAAAGTGGTTGAGTACTTTTACAGGGGTTTTTCATGCTATGTTGATGTTTGTTTCTTAACATGGGTATGAGGAGCCAATATCAATGTTAAGCCTAATATTGTCTCATTACCCCTTAATTGGGGCATATTATATTAGTAATGTTATTTATTTATGTCATATTTGGAGCCATTAGTTGTAATTATACCTCCTAGACTCTATATATACCAAGGAGACTAGGAGTATAATTATTAACTAAAATAATATAAATAAAATAACATTACTAATATAATACTAATTAAAGGTAATGAGAATCAATATTAAGGCTGTATCTCCTCCAAAGAGACAAGTGTTGTCTGGAACAGCAGTAACTCTGGATGCTTACGTATAAAGGCTCATCTTCCCAAGTGGAATCTTGATAGAGTAGTTTCCTCCATTTAATGAGATACTCTAAAATGGATCTATTCCTCATTAATGATTCTTATTAATGGGTGATGGATTAGGGCTCCAATATGATTTCCCTTCCTCATCAAGTTTAAAATAGTTTAGACTAGGATCTTGTCACCTATAACCTTCTTTAAGCATGAAACATGGAAAGTGGGTGTACTCATGAAGATGCAAGCAACTCAATTTGTAATGCCATAGTGCCAATATTTTGCAACACCTTATAAGTTAAGTACTTTGGTGATAATTTATTATCCTTGGCTTGCTTGAGGGACATCTGTTTTGTATGGTTGTAGTCTTAGGCACCTAATCCCCTACTTCAAAACTTCTTTCACTCGATGTTGATCTGCTTTTTGTTACATGGGTTATGTGCCATGAAATTAGGTTGTCCTTTAGATTTGGAGAACTTGTTGTTGATTCTCAATGTGATCTTCCACTTCACTTGAACCTTAGATTTTTTCTTTTAGAGAAAGTTATGGAAGGAGATTGGTATCCATAAAGTGCTATAAATAGTGTCATTTTTGTTTGGCCGAGTATGTGAAAGGAAGTGTTATACCACCATTACCTTAAAGGGGTAACCATTTGAGCCATTGTGTTTGTTTATGAAAGACAAAGCTTAGCGAAGGTAGACTTCTAGACATTTTTCACTATCTCGGTTTGTGCATCATATTGAGGATGATAGGATTGAGCTAAGAGCCAATTGATTACCCAAACAAAAAATTACGTTCAAAATGTCCGATTAGATTCGATCTTTGTCACTTACAATAATCTGGGTACCATGTAGCTTTTGAACTATCTCCATGAATGTGGTGGCAGCTGTACTAGCTTTGTAGGGATGAGAGAGTGCACACAAAGTGTGTTGCCAGTTAGGAGTCCTATCAACAATCACCATGATTTTCTTTCCTTCAAACTTTGGTAACCACATGATGAAATCTATAGAGTATCTTCCCAGTGTTGACATGGGATGGATAATGGTTAATAAAAGACACGGGGTCTTAATTGTTTCCTCATTATTTTTTTAAAATGAAGCAGTATGCCACAAACCTTTGAACACCAGGTTTAAGGCCATCCCAAAAAATCCTTCTTGATGACTCTATGGTAGGTTTTTAAAAAATCATGAGTGTCCTCCTATTGGAGGGTGTGCAATTCCAATGGTACCTTTTGTTGTTTGAGTTGGGAGTTCTTACATAAATATAAGAGATGCTTTGTACCATAGGAATCATTTTCCATGTAAATGTGTCGATGCACTAGAATCCTGTTGAAGCCTTTGAATGAGAGTCCACACTTTTGAGTCATTCTTCCATTCATCCCTTGTTTCTATTATCCAATCAAGTTGGATGATCGAGATATCTGAGAGAAAGGCCTCAACATCTTCATCCTTTATTGTATTGAGGTGCATATGCCACAACATTTTCTTCCCTTTTCATAGAGTATTTCAAAATCATAACCCAATATCTTGGTTACCCATTTTGTTGTTCTTGAAGATAGTCTTTTGTTCCAAAGTATTTAAGACTATCATGATGGAACGACTAACCAGAGTACCTACCTATTAGATAAGGGATGTCATTTCTTCAATGCATGTAGTATTTCCATCATTTCCTTCTCATAAATGAGTTTTTTTGTAAGTCCTTTCCTTTGAGTGGTCGACTTTCCAAAGATAGGGGCCTTCCTTCTTGCATTAGGACAACACCAATTCCATTTCTCGAGGCATCACCTTCCAATAGGGTTTTGTGAGAGTCACGGAGTGGTCAAGATAGAACTTTACACCTCACCTCTTTAAGTTGTTCAAAATCTTTAGTTTCCCTACGGAGTCCATGAAAATGCATCCTTCCATTTAGTTGAGTGTCATTAAAGGTTCTTCTATTCTTCCATGGATTGAACAAACTTGCGGTAGTAACTTTGTCAAACCCAAAATCCTCTAAAGATTCTTCAATGTTTTTGGGAATCGACCCGGTGCATCATGGCCTTAATCTTGTTAGGGTCTACCTTGACACCTTCATGAAGGATACAATGGCCAAATACTCTACCTCCCTTTACTCCAAATAAACATTTGGATGGTTTGGCATATAGTTGTTGCTCCTTTAGTAGTTATAGCACATCAGCATATTAGCACATGATCCTCCCAAGATTTGCTATAGATTGGTATATCATCGAAAAAATAACAACACAAATTTTTGAAGGAAGGGCTTGAAAATGGAATTCATCAACCCTTGGAGTGTGGAAGGTGCATTTGTAAGGCCAAAAAGGCATGACCAAAATTCATAATGAAAGCCTTCATGAGTTCGGAATGTTGTTTTAGGATATCTTCTTCCTTCATTACGATGAATGTTGTTTTTGGGATATCTTCTTCCTTCATTCTGATCTGATGATACCATGAACGAAGATCCAATTTTGTGAAATAGATTGCTCCATGTAGTTCATCTTTTGTTACTTTCTTCCTTTGTAAATCATTTATGTCCCTATGCATTTCTTCACCTTCATCAAGAGTCCAAGTAGGATTTTCTGGAGGCTTGTTTGGTGTAGAAGCTCCCTTTTTGGGTGGCATGTTGGCCCAGTATCACTTTTGAACCTTGATTTTGAGGTGGTTCTGCTAGACAATATATCTTTTGTTGTATCTCCCAAGTTTCTGCCCTTCTTAGTATGAAACTTTATTTTATTTGATTCTCTAATATTTCTTCTCTGAAATTCCACAGGTCTGATCAAAATTGGATGTGCCAAGTGGAATTTACGGTAACTTCCCCACAACTTGCCAATTTTTGGCCTTTCCAGTAGATCTCACTTATATAGTGTTCCCCACATAAAATAATTGATATTAAATTCTGAAACTCACACCAGAAACACTATAGATTTTCCACGATCCAATGAAACCGGTCCCACTCAGTTTGTATTCTCTAGGAAGAAGTTATGATTGTTTTACCTGGAACACCTTCTTGAGACTAGTCAATAGGACTAGTCAGATACCCTATCTTACACAAGGTGTATCTACAAATTTAAGATGGTCCAGAAGCTGAAATTTTTACCATAGATACCTTACTAATTTCTGTAAATATCCTTCAGAGCTGATGGTCATGGGGTTTCACTGCTACATCTGGTACACCTTGGAATTTTCGCTATACATTTTTTTCTACAACGTTTCAGAAGGAATGACTTGGAGGATATTTAGTAGACAGATCAAGGTACGTTGGGTTGAAAATTAAGCTCCTGAGGCCTTATACATTCGGATATACAACCTATACAAGATAGGGTTCTGGAATCATCCTGAAATCAGTCATTGCAGAATTTTTGTTATAAACAATTTTCTTTAACATGATAATTTCAGATAATAAGCCTCTTCAATGGGGCAACCTCCTTTTACCCCACTTAAATGTTCAAGTACAAGATGATTCAAAATGAAAATGTCTCCTTGGTATATTTTATGTAGTTCTCTTATATTTCTTCTTTGCAATGCCACAGGTCTGATCAAAATTGGATGTGCCAAGTGGAATTTATGGTAACTTCCCCACAACTTGCCAATTTTTGGCCTTTCCAGGAGATCTCACTTGTATAGCATGCCCCACACAAAACAATTAATATAAAATTCTAAAACTTGCACCAGAAATACTACAGACTATCCACGATCCAATGAAACTAGTCCCACTCAATTTGGATTCTCTAGGAAGAAGTTATGATTGTTTTACCTGGAACACCTTCTTGAGACTAGTCAATAGGAGTAGTTAGATACCCTATCTTACACAAGGTGTATCTACAAATTTAAGATGATCCAAAAGCTGAAATTTTTACCACATATACCTTACTAATTTTTGTAAATATCCTCCAGATTTCAGGGTCTGAAACATTACAAAAAATTGTTTATAGTGAAAATTCCGCAATGACTCATTTCCGGATGATTCTAGAACCCTATCTTATACAGGCTGTGTCTCCAAAATTATAAGGCCTCAGGAGCTGAATTTGGATCCCAATGTACCTTGATCCATCTACTAAATATCCTCCAAGTTGTTTCTTCTGAAAGGTTGTACAAAAACAGTTATAGCAAAAATGCCAAGGTGTCTCAGATGTAGCAGCGAAACCCCAAGACCTTGAGCTCTGGAGGATATTTACAAAAATTAGTAAGGTATCTATGATAAAAATTTAAGCTTTTGGATCATATTAAATTTTTAGATACACCTTGTGTAAGATAGGGTATCTGACTAGTCCTATTGACTAGTCTCAAGAAGTTGTTCCAGGTAAAACAATCATAACTTCTTCCTAGAGAATCCAAATTAAGTGGGACTGGTTTCATTGGATCATGGATAGTATGTAGTATTTCTTGTTTTAGTTTCATAATTTTATGTAAATTATTTTGTGTGGGGCATGCTATACATGTGAGATCTCCTGGAAAGGCCAAAAATCTGCAATTTGTGGGGAAGTTACCGTAAATTCCACTTGGCACATCCAATTTTGATCAGACCTGTGGAATTGCAGAGAAGAAATATCAGAGAACTGCATAAAATATACCAAGGAGACATTTTCATTTTGAATCATCTTGTACTTGAACATTTAAGTGGGGTAAAAGGAGGTTTCCCCCTTGAAGAGGTTTATTATCTAAAATTATCACTTTTTCAAGGCGTTGAGTAGTTTTTCCAAGGTATTTCTATGCTATATTGATATTTGGTTCTTAACAAAATAAGTATAACAACAAATTGGTCCACTCCACTCCTTACTATCCCCAAGGAAATGGGCTAGCATAATCATCCAATAAAATCCTCATAAGGATTATAAAAAAATTACATTGTTTTTGCTTCCCTATTTTTCATATAGTAATTTGGTATTTTAAGTTGACCAATACACCTGCACACCAATTAAAAATTCTTGGCTTCATGAATTGGAAGTAAGGGGAGGATTAGTGCTTCCGAATAATTTATTAATGGTGAATGCAATGGTGCGAAGAGGAAGATCGGTAATTTATTTGATGGTAACTTTTCCACCTGTCTTGTGGGACCCTTCCCTACTAAATTATCTGATAAAGTCATTTGAATTCCTATTAGTGCCTCAAGATCTAGAAAAAATGATGGGATCCCCCCATTTAAAGAGCCCTATCAGAAATTACACATCCTCAAGCTTGATATAAATAATTTGAGGACCTAATCTGAAAATGTGTTATGCCACATCCCATAATGATATCAAATGTTATAGAAGCATTATCTCTTTTCTCATGATTTGGGTTTTGAAGAATTTCAATAACCCATAGTTCCTTAGAGCTACCACAATTTGTGGATATTGCAAAGTATATGAATCATCAATCTCATTTTCTCATTCTTTCCACTCCAACATGGTGACATGAATCTATTGTAAGTCACAAGGAGAGTCACTAGAAAAAATTCGAGATCAAATTGGTGTTTGTTTTGCTGAGTAAATGAAAAAAAAATAAAAATTTAGTGCCTAAAGCTCCCCCATAATGGGTTATAGAGCATTAAAACTCCCTTTCCTTCTGATGCAGGATGTTACTAATGCTCCTCACGAAATCCTAGGGGAGCATTAGTTCTTGAGGGCACCAAAAAATCCTTATCTTGGCTCAAATCCTGAAAAAACTTGCACCAAATAGGAAATGGAAAACATAAAAAGAATGGGCAAGGAAAGAACACTAACCTAGTCTAGATAGAAACTGAAATGGTGGTCAGAATCCTCTGGAATTGATGCCTAAAATTTTTCTCAGAAAGGGGTAAATTCTCAAGAGGTAAAAATACAAATTTAAAATGAATTGGCTTTTACGCATTTTTCCTTATTTGAACTACTTTGAACTAGTTTATTTTTACCTATGTTCACATTGGAATACCCTAAAATAACTATTTTCATGCTATTTTATGATTTTTTTAAGGATTTATGACACTCTTTCATCTAGACATGGTTTGTTCAGAAGGATATTATGAAACAAAACATTTTGGTGACCTCACTTTCAAAGATAATACTTAGGCTTTGTTCGAGCTCTTAAAACAACAAAAAGTCATCTTTTAAGCGATAGTTTACCCCTTTTTCTGTCTCATCAAACTAACTACGAAAATGAAATACTCTAACCCTAATAGTTTGGAAGAGTTATCTGAGGTATTATTTTACACTTTTTCAGGCTTGGGAGACTAAACTTACAAAAAATTCAAAACTCAGAGCTTTCTTTGTGATCCTTTTTAGACTCTTGAAACATGAAAGGACAAATGAGTTTACCTTCTTTGGACTCTTGAAATTAAACATTGAAGGACCCATATGGAATTGAACCCTTACTTAGTTAGGTTCGTTAAACATGTTAAGAGGGACTCATCGAAGATGAGTTATAATGAGCATATGTTATCCTCCTCAATCTCTATAAAAAACAAAGAGGTAGTCACCAAACATGGTGTGGGGGAAATTGAAAGAAGTGGGTCAAGTTTTTGTCACCCTTGAACATGGAACATGTTTGCATATGTTGTATATTCAAGTAATACTCTTTCCTCTGAGTCATATCATACCTTTTCATACCAATCAAAATTATCATGATTATCATCACATTTTGTTTGGTTATGTCTCGCTGAGTCAATGATTCAACACATTATCTTAGAATTAGACTTAGAAACCAATCAGTACCTTGGAACCTACATGCCTCAATGGAAGGTTTCCTCTCTTTTGAAAGTGGTTTTACATCAATGACCTTTGATAGGAATATTCCACTGAGTTTTCGACCTCATCTCATTGATTCACATTCGAGGGAATGTACTAGGGTACATTGGTAATCATTGACATTAAGGGTGATTTCCCTCAGACTTGTTAACGATATATATAAATGACCATTAATAAAGTGGTTTATACTATGTTAGACATCAAAACATATATTTTCATGGTTAGAATCATACCTCAATATTAGGATCAAGACAAATACCTTGGGCCTTTTGGAATTCATTTGTATTATCTTCCTTCCCCAGGTTGCGATGGAGATAATTTGAGTATTGATATGTATACTTTCAAAATTCACATAGATACACTTTGTATTGGTTCGTGGATATGTTATATCATAGCTCAATTTTTTACTTTTTCATGGCTATGGCCTCATTCATTCTTGGAGATATGGATCCACGTTGTACTTTTGGTGGCCATTTCATTAGTCAACACTATCATGGATCCACAATGTATTAGTTGGTGGCCAAATTTTGAGTGAATTTATCTGAGCATGGGTATGCCTACCTCAGGATACACATATTTTTTTTATTGTTTTGGTTGCGGTATCTGACATGCTCTTCTTTCTAGTCCCTTGGCACACATTATTTGTAAAGTGTTTCGACCATTAGTCACCATTCAAATATCACACTTTAGGGAGAAATCTATTACACCTCATTTTTTCACATCTAGTGTCCCACTCAAATGCAACGAAAGTTGAAACAATGGCTAGATGATGGTTGTGTTCCCTAAGACATGGTGAGTGAGAAAACATTGATAAAAATGTCAAATTTTAAGCTATTTTCTAAATTTTTAATCCTTCTTTGACCCCTAACGCCCCCCACCCATGCATAGGGAGCATTAACACTCCCTAATAAACTATGAGGGAGTGTTACTAATTCTCTATAAATGATGTTGGGGGATATTTATTCTTTTTATTGTCAACCCACCTTCTTCTATGGGAAAATCCTAAGATACTCTTTGAGTGGTTATGGTCGAGGGATGATTCATGAAATCGATTCATCCATATTCCCTCCATTTTGGGTACTAAATCCTAACATAATGAGTAAATATCTCAACCATTACCTTCAATTGTTATGGGGGTTAAGCCTCTCAATTTCTATTTAAACAAGGCCATTCATGACCCAAGGGNATGTGTATGAAACCTTTGATGTTAAGAGAAAGACCAAAACATTGTTGTGTGCATGAAATGGATGGAAGGAAGGACACTTGGAGGAATGGTGTCATTCCTATGTAAATTTTTACATTTTCAATATAAAATTGGCCAATTCCTTTCACTATGTTGTTCATGATAGTGTTTATGCTTAATTCAAAGTGAGTATAAATAGATTTAGTTCTTACCTAAAAAAATATGGTAGAAGTAGAAATGTTTGGTTTCTTCTTGTTTTGCATCTCTATTTGATTGTTGAAATAATTGGAGCAGTGAGGTAAAAGGGCAGAGCAATGAGGACAAACTTCGCGAAACAAGTAAATCTCCCTTCTTCTATATGTAGCTTAATGAATTAGATCTAAAAGGAAGTAGTAACTATTTTTTTCGTGTCTTTCTTATATCATAGTTTGATATAAGGAGAGTTCAACATGTTTGCAGGGTGAATTTATCACAATACCTAGCCTTCCCATTACATGTCTTGTCCTACCATATCTATCCTTTCCTTTCCTTTCCTTGCCTTGTATTCTCTTGGCTTTCCTTTCCTTTCCTTGCAGCATTCCCTTGCCTTTCCTTGTCTTGCCATTTCTTTCCTTACCTTACCTTTCCTTGAATTTCCACGTTATTTTTATTGTTTCCTTTCTTTTTATTTCTTTACTTTCCTAGCCTTGACTTTCTTTCCTAGACTTGCTATCCTTTCCTAGACATATCCATAAACATAGACATAGACCTAGAGCATGATTGTGCCTCACTGAGAAAAACCATAGATCTAGAGATCCTCCAACAAATGGTTTTCTAGGAAATGGAATGACAACGAAGGGGTACCCATAGTTGTGATGTGGTGTCAGGACTCTAATGCAATCAAAAATTCATCCATCCAAGTCTCGATAAGAGTTATATGCAAAGTTACAACTTGCATCCTCAAGACATTCATATCAATGTTAAAAATTTGGTTTGAGGGAATAAAATCCAAACCAAGAAGAATAAATGAGTTTTGTAAGATCTCACAATTCTATTTGGCCATGGACCACATGATCACACTACCAAAAATTGCTAGACACGGTGTTCTTCAAAATCAATCCCTTGTTCAAAAAATGCTTTATGCCTCACTAAGTGAAACCCTGGATCCATATATCTTCCAACAAATGTTTTTTAGGGAAATGGAATGATAGGAGAGCGGTATCCCTAGATGTAACCTAGTTTCAATAGTCCAATGAAACTAATTATTCATCCATCGAAGTTCGGTTATATTTTTATGGTGAGTTGCAAATCACCTCCTCAAGCCATTCAACTATATGTTGACAATTTGGTCTGGGGTCATAAAAGTAAAACCAAGAAGTATAAATTAGTTTTGTAAGATCCCACCTACCTATTTGGCCAATTCCTATGAAACCATGCAACCCACAATCTCCCAACACAATGTTATTCAAAATCTAACCCTTGTTCAAAAATTACACTATGCCTCGCTAAGAATAACCCTAGATATAGAGATCCTCCAACAAATGGTTTTTCAGGAAACAAAATAATAGTGGAAGGGTACCCCTAGCTATAACCCAGTGTCAGGAGTCCAATGTAACTGATGGATTTTCCATATGATTCCAGGTTAGAGTATTATGGTGATTTTCAACTCGTTTCCTCAAGTCATTCAAGGACATGTTGAAAATTTGGTCCAGGGGAGTAAAATCCAAACCGAGTGACATAGATATGTTCTATATAAGGTCTCCCTTGTATTTTTGGCCAAGGACCACACTAGCCACAATCACCTAACAAAATATTCTTCAAAATCGACCCCTTGTTCAGAAATTTATCAATGCCTCACGGAAGAAAATATGTAGAGTTTATGAGATCATGCATAGAATATCTAGCTAGAAATGATAAGAAGACAAAAATATGGGAGAAAAGAATGAAAATTTTTATATTATATAAGTTAGATAATGTTACAATACAAGTGATGTAATCTATCTGACACAACTAAATCACCACAGTAGCCATGATAATGTGCATTATGAGTGTTCTGGAGATATGTGACACACACTGGAAGTCACTGAAATCAATTGCCACTTAGTCCTAGTTACTTGGCCATGTGGTCATAAGTTAAATAGCTAAACCAAAGTGAAATGAGGAGGATATCACTTACACATGTGGAATGTTCTTTACTGGTGATAATCCCAATGAAAGTGCACATTCATGGTGATGATCCCAAGTTCAGCATGCAATACTTGGTGATAAATCCAAGGTTGACATGTAACACATCACTCAACTACTCTAATTGAAAAGTAACTGAGGATTGAATGGAGGGTATGAAACACCCTTGTATCTGGGAAAATATCTTCAATGAGGGTAGAATACATCATATTAATGGACCATCAATATATCCAAATAAACTTAGGAAAAGAAAATAAAAGGAAAGGAAAATCCTAGGTGTGTGTAAGATATCCAACACCCCCCCTGAAAACTACTAGGGAGTACATGATGAATGGGTCTCGGAAACAAGGACCATGTTAGGTACCCATGAACAATGAAACTAATGAACAATAAAATAAAGTGAGGAAAGAGGGAAAACCTCATGAGAAAATCCCCCTGTTAAAATAAAATGTATCAAAAGAAGAGAAAGATAGTTTCTAGGAAACTGTGTCCTTTAATCCATGATGATTGCGCAAAAAATGGATTTTTTTCTCAATGAAATTATTGTTGAATATTCCAATAGTCTACTCAATGGAAGGGAAGTACTACCAATTGATTACCCTATCATGAACCAACTCCTTGAAAAAATTCATATGTATCTCCATAGTTTTTTTTTGTTGTCTTTGTATTGGATCTTGATAGAATTTGAGTGTTCTATGGTTGTCACACCAGATCAGAGTCGAATAGTGGAATTGAATTCCAATATCGGTGAGGAATTTTTGTAGCCATAGTGCTTGTATGGTGAAATTGATTTCTCCTATGTACTTGGACTTTGTTGAAGATAAATCAATATCTGACTACTATTTTCTCAACCAACAAATTAGGTCGGATCCCAAACTCAACATGTACCCAAAGGTGGACTTGCGATTGATTCCATTTCCAGCCAGTCAGAATTGGTGAAGCCTATGAGATCCAACTTACAACTTGCTTTATAGTGGATTCCATAACTGATAGTGCCTTGAACATATTTGAGGATATGCTTGGCATCCTTCCATTGTAACTCATGCATCTCTTGCATGTACATGGAGACTACTTGTACTGCATATGATAGATTTGGTCCGGTGTGGGTGGGATATATAAGAATCCTCACAATTTTTTGATACAAGGTATTTTCCACCACTGATGTATCCCAACCATCCTCAATTCTAACCCCAGATAAGAAGGGTGTAGGTGTAGACTTGCAGTCTGTCACGTGGAATATCTCCATGAGATCCCTAGCATACTTATTCTGAGACAGTTTGATGCATGAAGCATTTTTCTGATATTGAGACCAAGAAAGAAATGTATTGGACCCATGTCCATCATTGAAAAATTTTCATGAAGAATTCCCTTGATGGCAACAATTGCTAAAACCAAGTTTTCATTGATCAAAATATCATCCACTTATAGGACTAGGATCATAAGTGAGTCAATGGTCATCATCATGTAGACATTTGGATGATATTTTCGTTTGAAAAAATTGTTGGCGATAAATTAGAATTCCATCTTAGTGTACCATATCTAGGCGTTTGCTTGATTCCATAGAGTGACTCTTTGAGTTGGAAGACAAATGATGAATTTTGTATGAATCTATGTGATTTCTCCATATAAATATCCTCTGAGAGATCCCCATGAAGAAAACCATTCTTTACATCCATATGATGTACTTCCCATTTCCTAGCTACTCCAATGGTAAGGGCCAACCTGATGGAATCCAACTTTTCTACAGGATAAAATGTCTCATCATAGTATATATTTTGGATATGATGAAATACCTTGGAAACCAAAATTTCCTTGTGTCTACTCACCTATCCGACCACTGCCTTTTTTGGTCCTATAGACCCATTTACATCTAACAAAATTATTGTCTGAAGGAAGTGGAACCAAATCCCAAGTCTCATTCTCGAGGAGAGAATTGTACTCCTCCTACATGGATTCTTCCTAGAAGGAGTTCCCTATAGGTTCTCTGTAGGTCTGCAGGTATGGATACTAAAACATATAACAATACAAGGGAATTCTTGGTTCAGTGGCAGTGAAGACATGAGGAGGATCTTCAAAATGAGATGTGGTCCTCCTCAGATCCATTAGATCACCAATAAGGTGCCCTACATCCTAAAGTGTGAATTGTGCCCACTTGGGAATCTACTCTCGCTCCTCATATACATGTATTGAATATGCATATGAATGATCTGACTTTGCATTTGTATAATTTGAATCCTCTGACCCTGTATCATAACTCATATCTATGGTGTGATCCAAATGTGTGGGCTCATCATCTTGTTATGAGGAAAATCTCTCTATGTCTAGGGGTAAACCACAACAGATGGAAATGAATGCATAAATCAACTCTAATCTCAGGTATTCTATATAAACAAATATAAAAACAAGACAATATAAAGATCCTACCTCATCCAGACGTTCGATGAAGTCCATCGTTGAGAACTTGAATCAAAGAAATACACCTACAACTTGTCCTCAACAACCAAGAAACACAATAATATGGTGATAATATATAATGTTAGCACATTCAATAGCACAATCCATCAACATTGATAACAAATATTCCCATGGACTAACAATTCAAATATTTGCAAGATATTAATTGGACAAGAAAAGAGTATTTCTATTAAAATGTAATCAACAGAAGTGAATGAATTACAAAATTCTGTGTCGGCATGGTTCGGAACTGAGAAACTAAGTCCATTCCAGCTGAACCTCCACCACTTCAATACTCTACCAAAGGCAAGCTCATATAAGAGAGAGAATGAGGTTCTCAATCAAGTAGGGAAGAGCTTGGGGCTGGACAATGTGTTCAGACTTAAAAGGATAAAGGGATGCAGACTCAATATGAAGTGAATAATTTCTCCAGAGTAACTTTGCTCTCAAATTTGAATTCTTCTCCTCTTTTCCATAGCTCGAATTTAGCCCATTTATATCCTTCAAGTAAAATTGAAGGGCAAAGTCAAAATGTTTCCAGTATATGGAAGGTCAAGGATCATGGATCTCTTGACATGACATGGAAACCTGTTACCATTTTTCAATTTTGTGCACAAAAACCAATGTATGTGGGTTGTAGTGGTGCAACCTATGTATACACATGTTGTATAGTATATAGGCCATGTATATGCTGAAAAATATTGTTTTTAGCTCTAGGATTTGCAAAATGGGACTTCAAGTCTGCATAGGGAAATGGAAAAAATACTTCTGAGAAAATTTTCATAGGGTGAGCCAAATATTGCTATAACACATCCATGACTGGTGGAAGTACAAAATCATTTTCATGTGGCTCATTTGGAGAATCCGAGGTACTTTCCTCAAACTGGAGACTGCACTTAATGATGAGATATTTCGTAAAGGGATCAATTAATTTGTATCCAATCACACCATTGGGATAACCATAAAATAAGCATGGGTTGATTTGTTGATCTAATGATTTCCTATTCTCAGAGGGAATGCAAGCCCATGCATGTGATCCAATGATACATAAGTAGGTGAATTCCAATTTATTTCCTCTCCAAACCTCGAAAGGAGTCCTATCCTTAATACATTTGTGAGGATATATGTTATGAATGTGATTGGCATAGTTAAGTGTCTCATCTCAAATCTTGGGAGGAAGTTCCTTTGCATGAGCATGCAACTGTCCATCTCTTTGAGAGATTTGTTTTTTTTCTCAACAACCCCATTCTTCTATGGAGTGTATGGTATTGTGTGGTGCAATTGTATCCCGGCTTCAAGAAAAATATTTTGAACATCTCTATTTACATAATCCGCCCCATTATTTGTATGAAGGGATTTGATATTTCTCCATGATTGAGTGTCAACAAGTTCTTTGAAATCTTTGAGATGGTCAAATACCTCAAACTTATATATAATAAAAAATACTGAAGTTTAAAGTGAGTAATCATCCTAAAACGTAAGAACATGTGTTTCCTTTTTGAGGAATGGATGTGGGAATGGACCCATGAGGTCAGTGTGAATCAAATCCAATGGAGAGGAAGCCTTCTGATCCTTCACCTTCTCTAACTTATCTTGTGGTTGATTTCCAAGGACACATCCTTCACAAACCCCTTCGTAAAAGTGGATATCAAGTAACCCGGTGACCATCCACTTCTTTCTGTGTTACTACATGTACTTGAAGTTTAGGTGACCAAATCTCATGTGCCATAATATACCATTGTCATCAGCATGGGTAAGTAGTATAGAGGAATCATGTTCAAAAAAATTAGTGAAAGTGTATAACTAAAAATGATGATTTACCTCCCCCAAAATAATCTTGGAGTTGTATTGCATGTCGAATATGAACATGTAGTCTGGTGTAAACTCCACATTTTTCCTTGAGCCTAAGTGTGTAATCTGATACATTGAGAGAAGATTCACAAAATGTTGAGGAACATGTAGGACGTTCTAAAACTTCCATGACCTAGTTAAACTCCCCATTTTCTGGTAGCCTCGACTAGAGATTCATCCCCCATGAGGATTGGAGGCCCCATGGATGTAGTTACAAAATATATAATATCCTTTGTGTTTTTTATGTGATGGGAAGCACATGAATCTAAAATATATGCATAAGGAGAAGAATGAATAGTTACTAATGTGTGAGGATTACCATTCTTAGGGGCTTGATCTTCTAACTTTTTCTTGTGAGCCTCAAGAATGAAGTCCCCGATAATTTTCTTATGAATTATTTGTGCCATAAGATCTATTTTATTCTTCATGCATGCATATTATAGATGGTTCTCGTGATTGCAGAAACCAAACTTCTTCCCTTGATTTCCTTTTAAAGGTTTTTGAGTAACCTTCCTTCTTTGGCTCTGCATGCATGTTTCCTTTTCCTCTCAGTTCGGATTTATGATTTTGAGACTTTCTACCATCATGCACATAAAGTGAATGTGCCTTGGGGCCTTTGATTATGCCCATATGAATGAGCTTATCCTTCTCATATGTCAAATCCTCAATGAAATGTGACATGAAAGTGTTGGAGAAGTTCATTTTGGGACAATTTTTGGGAATCACACAAGAGAAAACTGCATGACAAGTCAGCTAAAGAGAAAAACACGCTAAGGAAAGTAAGACAATTAGCGCATTTTTAGGAGTCAGTGTGTGTAGAAGATGAAAATTACTTAAAAGTAGTTATACCTTTTTGGTCCATTTTTTAATGGGATAATCCCTAGTATCAATGTATAAATATGTAATGGATTTTTTGGTAGAAGGAGAGATATGATGATTAGCTATTGAAGTTTTGGAGATGAAATTGGGTGATATAATGATTGTGAGATCGAATGAGCTAAGTTTTCACTATATGCACGAATGGATATGACATTTTAAGTAGAAATTATGTATTTTATGTGAGCACAGTGCACACTTGTTTTAAGGATTTAATGTGAATGAATAATATACGAATCCAATCATTGTGGATGTAGCCCAGTTGGGGTGAACCACGTTAAATTCCTATGTTCTGATGTGTTTTCTTCCATGATGCGTTGGTTGACTTTTTTTATCAAACACATGTAATATATTCTTATGGGTTAATATGAAAATGTATCTGATGTTTATGCACACATGTTGAATGATTAAGATGAATTTGTTATATTTTATTACATTGTTATGATTCCACGCATAGGGTATATTCCATGTTGAATGACTGTTAAGTAAGAATGAATTTTAAAATGGTCTCCATTCACTTCATGATAGTGGAAGCCAGGTTCCTGTAGGACCCATAGGTATCTCGAGTGAGACTTTACCTAATTTTGGGTGATGCCGAAAGGACCTGTATCTTTAATTTTTTGTTGATGAATTAATGTTGAATGTCAGGTCTACCCACTACACACCAAAAAATAGTTTTGTTGTCAGGACCGAGATCTACGACTGAGGGGGATGTGGATACCTACTAAGCATGATATTGGACAATGGTTTGACATGAAGGAGATTGAGTTTTATTTAGATCAGAATAAGAATCCATGGATCAACGCAGAGAAATGGCTACAAATTTATGTGTTTACAGATTTGCATGAAATTTTATTTGTTGATTTCCAAAATAGTTTAGCACAGTGGATCGATATATTAGTTCGACATAATGGAATATTTAGCACTTTGTTTTTGATAAAATTGGACTTGACTCAGTTACTTTTACAATTCAATACTATAATAAATCAGGTATCATGCATAGTTGATTATTGGTTGGATAGTGTGTTGGGAGGTTATGTTACTAAATTTGTAATAGATTGTACTTATTCATATAGTGATGTTGAAAGGGAATTATTTAAGAGACCACACAAAAGATATCTAAAGTCACTATCAAATTGGATTAATGTGTCTTTATGTGATAAGGCAGTTATGAATATGGAAGTTGATTTCCCTAGTAGCTAAGTGTCTTCGTACACATAGGGGGACTAAGGGTTGACCATGGGATGGTCTGAGTGTAAAGAGGGATGAAAAAAAGGAATGAAAAATGGACGGGTTGAGTATGTCGTGAGAAGAAGTGTGTGTGACAAATGAAGATATTGGAGCATTGCACAATGGTAGGAGATTTAGACTTAATAAGAAGAATATTGTGGATGAGAGAGAGGGTCATCACATTGAGATCAAGGAAAGATACATTGGCGTAACACTCCAAATTGAAGGGATTTTTGAAAAACTAGAAAATATATGTCAGCTCAGTCCAATAGAATAATATCCCACTCATATAATACTATGCATCGATCCCATGACTCTGTGTGAGTCAACAAGAACTGAGGTAAGATCATAAGCTTTGTCAATTGTAGTTAGTGAAGGAAGAAAAGATAGTAGTAAAAGTAGAGTAGTGGAAGTAATACACTGATTTATAATCAATTAGTGTTATCAAGAAATAATAATGGGAAGAACATGATGGCAGGGGTAGATCCTACCTTAAGAATGCATGTCTTCCATGGAGAGGGGATAGAGGATCCAAAACGACATTTGTGCATTTGTGAGATAGTATGGAATGTTAAGAAGGTCAAAGATGATGAAGTTAATAGGGTATAGTTAGAAATGACATTCAAAGAGAATGCATTAGTATGGTACATGAAATATCATACTACGACACCTGAAAAATAGACTAGAACATTGGTATATGTGAGACAATCTTTATTGAAAGAGTTCCAGAAACCTAAGTGTTGAATCCATGTTTTGCCTAATTTT
>SNQJ01S0056720.1:0-15710 GCA_010110895.2 Picea sitchensis | reverse complement strand
TCAAAGAGAATGCATTAGTATGGTACATGAAATATCATACTACGACACCTGAAAAATAGACTAGAACATTGGTATATGTGAGACAATCTTTATTGAAAGAGTTCCAGAAACCTAAGTGTTGAATCCATGTTTTGCCTAATTTTTTCCTTCTATTAGTTTATTTTTTCACATGGGAATCATACAATTCATACCTCTATTATTCCTTTTTGAAGGTAATATCAAGTTTCTTCCATCAATTTGCTATGGATTATTCATTTTGACAATTTTTTGATGAGCTTGTCCTTAATAGAATGAGCACAATCCATTAACACTTGTCGTTTCATTGAAGCAGGTCAAAAATGAAATCCATCCCTTGATCTGGCTCTTGATCTAACCCTCGATCTGATCCTCGATACGACCCTTAATCTGGCCCTTGATATGTAACTCAGAGCACAATAAGTTTGTGGGTTGGTATATCGGCAGGCCTTTCCTGGTGAATGTGAAACATGGGTTTCATACCTGTTCGAACCCTCCATCTATGGGTCTCATTAATTTGATTTGAACAGTTGCATTCAGCCTCTATTTTAAGTGCATGATTTTGCTAGAAGATGTTGTTCGTTACCATTTATTAATGATTTTTTGTTGTAGGAGAGTGTTGACCCTTTCACTGGTCAACATCTCAGTTGTATATAAACTCTATAAATACTGGAGGTATATCAGAACGAGGACAACGATGATAATATAACTACTATATCGAATTTTCCTCTTTAACTTAATTATGATATTAATATAATTTGATGCACTGAGATCGTGATTGTTTCTTAAGATGGAGTAGTACCAAGACTACCTGGGGGGCCCACCAGTGGTCTGTGTGTTTTGTTAACTTGTTGTATAGTCATATTTTGCATATATAACTCTCTTGTGCAGGTTTTTTATTTAATTTTTGTTTCCTTATCTAATTTTCAGGTTACTTGTAATTTCCCATTTTTGGACAGCTAACTCTGCATTCTCTGATGTATAAGTCTCTTATGTAGGTTACTTCCTTAGGTTGTGTTTCATTGACATATACATGCTCTTGCTTATCTAGCTGATTTTTTTATTTTTTCATTCACATAAGCTTTATTTTACTTTTCATATTGGTCATCTAGACGGTGTATATAACAATAATCTATGATTCCTTAAGTTATGGTTTAAATTAATCCCTACAGGGTTGCATAGATTCTGTGTTAGAATATTTCTAGTCTCAATGTGATAGGATAGTTGCTAATTTAGAATATATTTAAATTATTGTTTATTGATTATGTTAATTACAAGAACATGTACTTAATCAATTGATATTTCCTCAATGACAAATATTTCAATAGATTGTCTTGTTTATACTCTACATATATCTGTAGAAATTAACATTGAATTGATTCCACTTGAATTATCAGTAGTGTTAAGATTTCATTGTGATATAATTCTCCATTGTAGACGCAACCACTATATTTAAATTCCATCATGATGTTGTTTACTTTCAGTCAGTCAGATTAGTGTAATGATGTGGTTTATTTTTTGTAGAATAAAAGTACTTGTGAGGTTTTGAAAAGATCCTTTAAGAATAGAGTTCACTTCAAAGAGTTCTTTTAAGGAAAGATAGCTTGTTTCTATTTAAGAATTTCTTACTTAGAGTAATGATCTTATTGTTCATAGTCATAGATTGTTTTGTATATTTGAAATAAGGTTCATTGTCCAAATAAAGTTCAGTCTGTTTATAATTTCCTTCTAAAATAGAACTGTAAATTGAATATAAAGTATTCATCCCTAGGATAAACCATATTCTTTCCTAGCTAAATCCACTTTACAAAATTCATAAGTAGTTAACCCTTTCCCTATATTGACTCATATTGTGTCACAACTCTAAGTTTACTTACCTTGGTCGATAAATTAATTGAGGGAAATTAAGGTATATAGTTTACCCATCATTTTTTGCATCATTGTTGGGGAGTTGTCCAAAGGTAGAAAACAATTAGGAAGTAGATTATTTCTTAAAATTATTGCTACTTTGGTGGTGGGGGAGCGTTAAGACGAGAGGTAAAAACCTACACATCTATTATAGTAGGTTCCCCCAAACCCAATGGTAGTTTTTTTTTTCTTTCATGAACAAACATAGGGACCCAAAGGATAGATATGTTAAAACCAATACAAAACTACCAACCAAATATCCTTCTAACATTTTTGGAGGAAGAAATACTCGATCTATAATTTCTATAGAACGGTGTCGGAAAGTACAAATAGGAGATATCTCAACCCAAAAAAGATAAAAACGTTTTAGAAGAGACAAAAACTGAGGAAACCATAGAACATAAAATTGAGACACCAACAATAGAAGGAAGTGACGTAGAACCATATGAACCTTCCAATTTCTCATCATCAAAACCATCCAACATAGCTTTTTCCTTTTTACCACCATCAAGGGATCCAAACTTTACAAATATCATTGACCCTAAACATGTGAATACCCTCTTTGGAGGTTCAACAAATTTAGTTGTGTCTCAAGTTGAAACAAAAACTTCTTAACCAATAGTTTCAACATGCTCAAGCAAAGTCCCTGAAATCCAATTAGCAGACAATTTTTCCTATCGAAGAAATATCTATCCTGAAAAAGAACGTTGGGATGCCTCATTATATCCAAGAATAAAACAAAAAAGGAATTATCTTTTTCGGAATCAGATTAGTATAGATGAACATGAGGACCATAATCGTGTGAGACATGGTGAGGGAGAAGATGTAGGAAACCAGACATAAACCACTTTTGGGATTCCAATTTTGGATACCACACAAGATGTTAATATGAAAAAAATTACACTTTCTACACTACCTACCTTTTATGGTAAGAGAAGTGAGAATCCATACACCTTCCTATTTGAGTTGGACATCTTGTGTAGAAGTTATAACTACTTACAAGATGCTAAAAAATTAAAACTATTTCATGCCACTCTTAAAGATTTTGCACTTAGATGGTTCACGGGATTAAGAGAGTCTAGTATCTGATCTTGGGAAGATATGAAGACCCTATTCCTTAGGGAATACCAAGAATATTTCAAATATAAATAATATGGGAATGATATATTTAAAATTCAACAATTAGAAGACGAGAGTAATGAAGATTAAATTGAACAGTTTTCCTATATCTTACAAAAATCAAAATACAATGATCTTCCAGATGATGCAATCAAAAATCTTTTTATTAAAGTAATTTTGAAAGAATATATGGAAACACTTAATCTGATGGCATCAGGAGATGTCTCCCATAAACCATTTATTGATATTTGTGAGATGTGTATAAACTACTCGAGAAGCAGGGCTAAAACTGGAAAGGGTGTTCGAGATCCCTATAGTAGAAACTCAAAAGGACTTAGTTATGGTGGGATTACAAGGATCGAAATAGGAAACCTGTTAGAAAATTTTAAAACTAATATTTTAAGTAGAATAGGTTCCCAATTGGACACTTCAAAGATTAATAAAACAAAGGAGGAAGAGAATGTTGCGATGTGCATATTTTTTCCAAGGTGCAGGAGGAAGCATTCATCAAGGGAATTCCCATTAGAAAACTTCTTAGTTTGTGGCTTATGTATTGAATATCATCCAACTGAAAAATTCCCATTGTTGTCTGGTTTATTAGCCATTTATAAAAGTGGGGATCTCGGGGAATCTTCTTACGCACCTAGAAGGCCATGGTAGACTAGGAGTCAACTTATGTACCAAGATCCACCACCTCAAGCTCCACCTTATTACCAACAAACACATTAGTGGAACTTACCAAATTATCAAAACTGGTCTCCACAATATGCTTCACACCATCTTTGGCTACAAGGATGGATGGGAGGAACACCCCAGGAAACACTCATATTTCACATGTTCCTATGCCCACTCATCCTTATCAATATTTTCCACCAAATATTCAACAACTTTTGTTAGGTTTTGTCCCTCCACCTTTACCTCCTATTCCACAGCAACCTCAACAATTTCAAAACACAAGTTCCCCAAGACCAACATTATTACTAGCACAACTATTGCCTAACTCAAACAATAAACAAACTCAACCTCTTCATAATGTTGAGTTGAAAACTAACGTAACCCCTCCTCAACCCGCGGGTTGGAAGGTCACATACACAGGATCGTTCTTCTCTCCCTGGCCCGAAGAGCTCTCGAAAATGGCTCCTCTATTTCCCCTTTCAGGAAATCTGCACCCACAATCAACTTCAAGAATTTTCCTCCTTGTACTTCGGGAGATCGGACTTCACACTTTCGCAAATCCGGTGGTCAAGCACCTTACCTCTCAATCTTTGAAAACACGAAAATAGTCAACGCTGACCCTTTCTCTCCCTATTTCAAATTTCTCCTTATCGCAATTTCAGTGGTCACGATGTCAAGCAACTCGTTCCCTCAATTCCTGAAACCCGATTTGCTGAAACTCTGATGCATTCACAAGATTTGAATTTTCAACAGTATTTCACTCCATCGGGACCTTGGACTTCATGATATCACAAATCCTAATGCAAAGAATACAGGTCTTTACCCCACGGAACCTCGAAATGGTCAACGGAGTTTGACTCCGTTTCAATAGTGTGCCACTTGTCCACCTCCCGATTCTGTGGCCCATACAATTCCTTCGGTCTTCAGGACTTCGTGTTTCATGGTTCGTGAGTCCAGTTGCCAAGATTATGGGACTTCAATCTTCGAAACCTCGAAAATAGAAATCCACATGTAAATCCAATGGCCCTTGTGTCTTGGATCTATAGCTCTAGTCCTCCTGAGCTTATAACCTTTGGGATACTCACCATAACTCCCCTTCTCCTCCGTGAGATATAATAGCTCACGGGACTTCGCGAATTCTCTACAGAGAATTCTGACTGTCCGTTCTTTCCTCTCTCAACGAAGTCTGCAACTTCTTACCAAAGTGGTTTCCCACGACACTCAATCACCTGCGACCCAACTTGCAATGCTTTCTCACTGTTTTCAATGCACAAGCTTCCTGTGATTCCTGCGACAAATTTGAAGGATTTATCCTTTCTGAGCTTTCCCCAACTCCGAATCTTTCAAAAAACTCCTACTTGCACTCCTTGTGGCAGACCTTCAAACACTTTCAAGTGTTGGACTCCTCCAACTCTACGCACACCTATAGCAGTAGTTCTTCAACGATTTCTCAGATTCACAACTCTGAGACTTTGCTCAGCCTGTGCACTCCTTGCACAAATCCTGTGCCTAACTGCACTCCTTGTGTGAATGAGAACAAAATCTACCCTATCTGAGCTTTCAGAGAAAAAACTTTGAACCCTTTGTCAACGCACTCCTTGCGGACAATTCAACTGCACTCCTTGTAGGAACTCTTGCTCAGATATAGAAACAATTGAAACTCATTTCCCTTACTCTCTCTCTCTCTCTCAGATTTTATACATTTAACAAGAAATCATTCATACATAGCATAAAAGTAATTGCATGACAGAAAGAGTAAAACATTCAAAGATGCATACACAGAGAATATTTGAACACCATGAGTTTGAATCAAAAACTTCTTTGTATTTATCCAGAACTTCTGTACATGGAATTCTCACTACAACTCTCTACTTCTCTTCTATGCTCTCAATTGGCATAATCTCATGCTCTTCAAGCTTATGTTACAATACACAATGAGGGTGTCTATATCCCGTTTCCCTCTTTCCTTCTAAACTGTCTAATCTAGAATTCAATTCTACCTACTTGCATTAACTATTATAAATGCCTTCTACCTACTATGGACAAGAACGGATCACTCAAGGTCCTTTACAATATTACAAGTGCACTCCTTCTTAATTATCTCATTTAAGATTGGCACATTAACTTCAAGATAATTTCAAAATTTGTGTAGGGCACTTGTCTAACTGTCTTTTGCTTCCGCGCTGGCTCACTTGAGATGCTCCTGCATCATACTCCCTCACTTGAAAATTTTCATGGGCTCCTGTCCATGAGCTCACGCACTGTCTATCCATGCCTTTGGATCTCTTCTTTGTTCTCCCAGCTGCAATCTTCAACTGGATGGCCCTTCCACTTGACCAAATATTCAAAGTATTGCTTTCGTTTGGTCTTTTTGCTGACCCTTTTGTCCAGTATGTGCTCCATATATGGATTTTATGCAACTGGCATCTGTTTTGTCCATTGGATCACTGGTTGTTCATATTCTGTCCCTGTTTCCTTAGCTTTATATTGGTACAAATCTAAGATATTGAATATCGGAGAAATTTCAATCCCATCGGGTAATTCAATCTCATAAGCATTTGCCCCAGATTTTTTCAAGACCTTGCATGGTCCGATTTTCTTCATTTTCAGTTTATTATATGTTCCTCTCGAGAACCTTTACTTTCTCAAATGTGCCAAAATGAGATCACCAACCTCAAATTGAATTTATCTCCTATGCTGATCTTCTCTATGCTTATATTCTTGGCTTGAATTCTGCAATCGCTCCTTCACTTGGCTATGAAGTTCCTTCATCGCCTCTGTGAAATCTTCTGCACTAGTGCTCCTAGTTGCAATCTGTTCTGAATCTCTAAATTCAGAAATTCCTCTCAGCTGCATGCCATAGACAATCTGAAATGGACTCTGCCCTGTTCTTCTGTTAACTAAGTCATTATAAGAAAACTCCACCTGTTGTGTTCTGTCACCAGGCTCCTCAACAAGTCTCCCAGACTCATGTTGACCACTTTTGTCTGTCCATCCATCTGAGGGTGATAATTTGAACTGAACAATAAGTTAGTTCCCAACTTCTTCCATAAGGTTATCCAAAAGTGTCCTACAAACTTAGTGTCTCGATCCGAAACTATGCTCCTTGACAAGCCGTGAATTCGAATGATTTCTTTGAAAAACAAATTCGCAATGTGAGTTGCGTCACTGGTTTTCTGACATGGAATGAAGTGTGCCATCTTAGAAAATCTATCCACCACCACAAAGATTGATTCAAACCCTCTTTGTGTTCTTGACAACCCCAATATGAAATCCATGTTGACTGCATCCCACGGCTTCTCAGGTATGGGAAATGGTTGATAAAACCCAGCATTATGTCTCTTTCCTTTCAAATGCTGGCAAATTCTGCATCTATCCACGAATCTCTTGACATCTGCTCGCATTCCCGACCAAAAATATGACTCATTCAACTTTGCGAATGTCTTGTCATGACCAAAGTGTCCTGTCAATCCTCCACTATGTTTCTCCTTCAGCAAATTCTCCCTCATAGAGCATTTTGGAATACAAAGTTGATTACCTTTAAATAGTAATCCTTCCTGGATCATGTATTCTTCCCATTGGCTTGTATCTCTGAGAATTCGATTCTCAGTTGCTTCATACGCTCCTTTAAAATATGGATCATTTTTGTACATTCCCCTAAGATCATCAAAACCTAATGTTCTGACTTTGAACTCTTGCAATAGAAAACACTTCCTCCTCAAAGCATCAACAACTTTGTTAGCAGTAACAGAAATATGTTTAATCACAAAAGTGAAATTTTGCATATATTCCACCCATTTAACATGTCTTTGATTCAAATATTCTTGTTGAGTCATAAACTGCAGTGCATGGTTGTCACTGTATAAGACAAACTCCTTTCAGATCAAGTAATGTCTCCATTTCTTCAATGCCTGAATGATAGCATAAAACTCCTTGTCATATGTGGAGTATTTCACTTTCGCTTCATTCAGATTCTCGCTGAAGTACGCTATCGGCCTATCTTCTTGACATAAGACTGCCCCTATTGCAAATCCACTTGCATCGCATTTCACTTGAAATGTCTTCTTGAAATCAGGCAACACCAAAATTGGTCGTTTCATGATCTTCCTCTTCAATAGATTAAAACTCTTCTTGGCTTCTTTTGTCCAGTGAAAAGATTTGTGTCTTTTCTTCACTGTGTCCATCATCGGTGCACTAATTCCACTGAAATTTCTGATGAACTTTTGGTAGAAACTAGCCAATCCATGAAAACTCCTCACCTCAAATATACTCTTCGGTGATGGCCAATTCTTAATTACCTCCACCTTACCTAAATCCATCCTCAGTTTATCCACAGAAATAAAAAACCCCAGATAAATGAGCTCTGTCTTCATGAATGAGGACTTCTTCATGTTTATCAACAACTTCTCCTGCTGTAACCTTTTCATCACTGTAGCCAAATGTTTCAGATGCTTTGCCACTATTTTACTAAAAATCAATATGTCATCTATATACACAATGAAAATTTTTCCGATGAACTCTCTTAGGACTTCATTCATCAGTCTCATGAAGGTACTCAATGCATTTGTTAAGACAAATGACATAACAAACCATTCATACAACCCTTCATTGGTTTTGAATGTTGTCTTCCATTCATCTCCTTCTCTCATGCGGATTTGATGATAAGTGCTTTTCAAATCAATCTTTGAAAATAATTTTTCTCCACTCAAGAAATCCATCAGATCATCCATCCTGGGCAATGGAAATCTATACCTGATGGTTATTTTGTTGATCGCCCTCGAGTCAGTACACATCCTCTAGCCTGCATATTTCTTCAGATTGAGTATTGTCGGAACAACACAAGGAATCAAGCTTTCCCTGACCAATCCTTTGTCCAACAAATCTTGGACTTGTCTTTTGACCTCTTCATTCTCCTGTGGCGTCAACCTACACACGGATTTTTTTGGAAAACTGGCTCCTAGTATGAGATCAATATGATGACTCACACTTTTGATCGGTGGCAATGAATGAGGTATCTTGTCCACTACTATGTCAGTGAACTCTTCCAGCAGTTCGTGAATCTCTTCTGGTAAATCATCTACCCTTTTGCTGGTCAAAACAATTTTCAATTTCCTGACCACAATAAATTGTAGTTCCTCCTTGTTCTTAACCTCTGTAAGAAGTTCCTTCCCACTCATGAGAAGTAAAGTGTTTCTTACTTTATGTTTCACCTCTTTATCCTTAATTGTAAGCAACATGTGAGTCCTCCTGTTCTTCTCTATGGTGTATGTGTTCATTCTCCCATCATGAATCACATTTTTGTCATATTGCCACGGTCTTCCCAGCAATAGATGACAAACATCCATAGGAATAACATCACATAATATCTTATCATTATATCCCCCTATCTTAAATTCATCTAAACATTGTCTAGTGATAGTTACTTGATGTCCTTTTTGTAGCCATGAAACTCTGTATGGGCTTTGATGATCAATTGTCTCCAGCTCCAATTTCTCTACCATCTCTATTGAAATGAGATTATCTATACTACCACTGTCCACAATAACCTTGCATACCCTATCCTTGGTTTTGCAAGCAGTCCGAAAAAGTTTTCTTCTTTGGACTGAACTCTCCACCTCCTTCTTTGGTGTCAAAAGAGCTTTTCGCATCATCAACGATCTTCTGCCTTTAGCATTTTCGGTCTCAACATCCCGCCTCTATGCTTCGGCGATGTGAGTCTCACCATTCTCTTTATTTTTGTATGGACACTCGTAATACTTGTGTCCAGTCTTTCCACATGTGAAACATGTTATCACTCCACCTCTTCCTCTTCCTCTACCTCTAGTACGAGGAAACATGTTATTATCAGCATACTCTCCTCTCTATTTGGTATGATGCCCTCTCTGTTCAACATATTTCCCTTGCTGTGAGGTTCCACCTCTCTCAACTTGAGTCCAAGGTTTCTTCCAGTCCTCCTTAGGCTTCTGGATTTTATCTTGGGCAATTGATTTTCCTCTGGGATGACTTCTACCTCGCCCTCTTTGACCTTGCCTTTGACTCAGCTTCTCTTCAGCTTTTAGAGCCATCTGATAAGCATCTTCCACCGTTCAGATGGTTACCATGCTCATCTCATCTTGAATGTCATATCTCAGGCCATTCATGTATCTGGAAACCTTTTCATCATTGCTTTCCTGATGACCTGCCCTGATGTTCAGCCTGTAGAATTATCCAGTGTATTCTTTCACTGTCATCAGCTTCTGTATCAGGTTCTACATTCTCCTGAACAGAGTAATCTGGTAATCTCTGGGGATGAATTTCTCCTTCATCTTCACGATCATTCTATCCCAACATTTGATCTTCTGCTTGCCTTTGCAGCGTCTGTCAACTTGTAGTTCATCCCACCACAATGGTTCATGTCCCTTTAATCTCATGACAACATGTTTGACCTTATTTTCCTCTTCGACATCTTCATAGTCAAAGTATGTGTCCAGGGCTCTAATACAGTCTAGAAGCTCCTCTGCATCCAGATTTCCCTCATAAACTGGAGTGTCCATTTTCTCTCTTGCACCCATTCTTGCAATAGCTCTAATCAAACGTTCATTTGCTGCATCTTCGGCTGCAACTTCTTACCCTTCATGTTCAACTTCAATTTCACTTTCAGAATCACTAAGATCCCCAGCACCAACTGTACGCCTCTATGTTGTCTCCATGTCTTCAAGTCTGGTGCATAAGTCATACATCTCTCTCTCCATGGCTGGATCAGTCATCTGTCTACCCCTTCTTCTCAATATTTCCCTTTTCTCTGACTGATCGGGTGTTTGCCTATCCCTTCTCCTTGGTGGCATGGTGAATTCTCCTTTTCCCTGCTACAGAAAGCAAAGAAAACTTTCTGATCTCTGATACCAAACCTGAAGCAACCCCTCCTCAACCCATGGGTCGGAAGGTCACGTACACATGATCGTTCTTCTCTCCTTGGCCCGAAGAGCTCTCGAAAATGGCTCCTCTATTTCCCCTTTCATGAAATCTACACCCACAATCAACTTCAAGAATTTCCCCCCTTGTACTTCGGGAGATCGGAATTCACACTTTTGCAAATCCGGTGGTCAAGTGCCTTACCTCTCAATCTCCGAAAAACTGAAAATAGTCAACGTTGACCCTTTCTCTCCCTGTTTCAATTTCTCATTATCACGATTTCGGCGGTCACTATGTCAAGCAACTCGTTCCCTCGATTCCTGAAACCCGATTTGCCGAAACTCCGATGCATTCACAAGATTTGACCTTTCAACAATATTTCACTTTGTCAGGACCTCGGACTTCACGATATCATGAATCCTAATGCAAATAATTTGGGTCTTTACCCCACGGAACCCTGAAATGGTCAACGGAGTTTGACTCTGTGTCAATAGTGCGCCACCTGTCCACCTCTTGATTTTGTGGCCCACACAATTCCTTTGGTCTTCGGGACTTCACATTTCATGGTTCCGCGAGTCCTGCTGCCAAGATTACGGGACTTCTATCTTTGAAACCCCAAAAATAGAAATCCACATGTAAATCCAACGACCCTTGTGGCTTGGATCTATGGATCTACTCCTCCTGAGATTAGAACCTTTGGGATACTCACCGTAACTCCCCTACTCCTCCGTGAGATCTAACGGGTCATGGGACTTCGCGAATTCTCTAAAGAGAATTTTGACCATCCGTTCTTTCCTCTCTCAAGGACATCTGCAACTTCTTACCAAAGTGGTTTCCCACGACACCCAATCACCTGCGACCCAACTTGCAATGCTTTCTCATTGTTTCCAGTGCACAAGATTCATGTGCTTCCTTCGACGACTTTGAAGGATTTATCCTTTCTGAGCTTTCCCCAACTTCGAATCTTTCAGAAAACTCCTACTCACACTCCTTGCGACAAACCTTCAAACACTTTCAAGTGTTAAACTCCTTCGACTTTGCGCACACCTGTAGTAGTAGTTCTTCAATGATTTCTTAGATTCACAACTCTGAGACTTTACTCATCCTACACACTCCTTGCACAGCTCCTGTGCCTAACTGCACTCCTTGTGTGAATGAGAAAAAAAGCTACCCTATCTAAGATTTTAGAGACAAACCTCTGAACCCTTTGCCAACACGCTCCTTGCAGACAATTCAACTGCACTCCTTGCAGGAACTCTTTCTCAGATAGAGAAACAATTGAAACTCATTTCCCTTACTCTCTCTCTCTCTCTCTCTCTCTCTCAGATTTCAGACATTTAACAATAAATCATTCATACATAGAATAAAAGAAATTGCATGAAAGAAAGAGTAAAACATTCAAAGATGCATACACAGAGAATATTTGAACACCATGAGTCTGAATCAAAACCTTCTTTGTATTAATCCAAAACTTCTGTACATGGAATTCTCACTACAACTCTCTTCTTCTCTTCTATGCTCTCAATTGGCATAATCTCATGCTCTTCAATCTTATGTTACAATACACAATGAGGGTGTCTATATCCTATTTCCCTCTTTCCTTCTAAACTGTCTAATCTAGAATTCAATTCTACCTACTTGCATTAACTATTATAAATGCCTTCTACCTACTATGGACGAGAGCGGATCGCTCAAGGTCCTTTACAATATTACAAGTGTGCTCCTTCTTAATTATGTCATTTAAGATTGGCGCATTAACTTCAAGATAATTTCAAAATTTGCGCAGGGCACTTGTCCAGTTGTCTTTTGCTTCCACGCTGGCTCGCTTGAGATGCTCCTGCATCACAAACTTTTCTGACATATGTCATTTCTCCTATTCCATTACATGATAGTCAACTAAGGTCAGGGAAAGTTTTGAGTAAATAGAAACCTTTAGTAGCCATCCATGAGGAAAGAGAAGATGAAACTCCTGATCATCCAATGGATGACACTAAATGGGAATATTTTGTTATTCTGAAATATCAATAACAAAATCCTCCCCAAAGTGAAACCTTTCAAACTACAATAGTTCCTCCCTATCCGGAGAGATTAGCAATCGAAAAACCAATGATTTGGCTAGAATTTGACATTATAAATGAATTCAAAAATATATGTGTCATAACTCCCTTGTTACAATCAATAAAGGATATCACGATTTATATTAAGGTAATTAAGGAATTGTGTATCAAAAATCCAGGAAGAAAACATAAAGACCCTCCAACAATGCATCTAGTAGGAGAGTTTTCTGAATACATATCAGAGAAGCCTAGGGTCACAAAGTATGCAAATCCTGGGAATCCAATAGAAACAATAATAATTAATAATATTCCCAATGGAAATATTCTCATAGACACAGGGTATCCCATTAATGTTATGATTGTCACTACCTTAGAAGAATAAAGTTGAAACACTTCCTTCAACCTACCTGACTATTTTGAAATTGACAGATAAAATGAAAGTTGTACCTAAGGGGATATTGGATGATATCATAGTCACATTAGCATCATGGGAATATCTGGTAGACTTCCTTTCCATTCATTCAAAGGATATTGCTAAAGGGCACCCCATTATTTTGGGAAGACCTTGGTTGGCTATAGCCAATGCATTCATTGGATGTCGAGAAGGTGAAATGACTGTCTCTAAAATAATTTCTATGAAGAAACTTACGATATATCCACCAACTCAACCTGTTATAGAAAACCTATGGTGGCTTTAATTTCCATATGAGAATGAAAATTGGGAAGAACCTGTGTTGCCTAGTGATCACTCCTAGGCACTTCAAGAGAAAGTAACAAAGAATGTGTTAAATCAATTCATTTATGAAATCACATGTGTTTATTTTCCTCAATTTTTCCCTCAATTTGATTATATGATTGGTGAATAATTTCAAGAGAATTTGGACCCATCAACGCTTTTGTCAACATATTTTATATTCGAAATTGATGAATCTGTCAGATCCTATACCATGCCTTGTGAGATTAGTCCCGGCAAGTTCCTACATATCAATTTAGGACTATATGTAGATCAACAAGAACATTTAGTGACCATCCTTAAGGACCGATCAAGAGCATTTTCATGTGAATATATTGATATGCAGGGCATACATACTGATACATGCATCCATCATATCTATACCTAGAAAGAAGTAATACATGTTAGGAAACCTCAGAGAAGGATGAATCCAACACTAAAAGATATAGTGAAGGAGGAAATACATAAACTATTGAATTTTGGTTTTATTTATCCAATTTGTGACAACAAATGGATATCCCCACTTGTAGTGGTTCCGAAGAAAGTAACCGAAAAATGGATAATCTTTGTTGATTTATGGGAACTTAAAAAGGACACTCATAAGGATTATTTTCATCTTCCCTTCATTGACCAAGTCTTGGATACTTTTTCAGGAAAACGATAATTTTCCTCCCTTGATGGATATAGTGGATACAATCAAATTCTAATAGAACACGAGGATCAAGACAAGACTAGTTTGACTTGTCCTTGGGGAACTTATGCTTATAGGGTCCTACCATTTTGTCTGTGTAATGCCCCTGCCACATTCCAGCAAGCAGTATTAGGGATATTTTTTGATCTCATTCAGGACCGTGTGGAAGTGTATATGGACGATTTTATAGTATATGGTAATACTTTTCAAGAATCCATAGATAACATGAGGAAAGTTATCATTAGATGTCAAGAGATGAATTTATCCTTAAGTCATGAGAAGTGTAAAATGTTAATGATTGAAGGAGTAGTCTTAGGGAATCATGCTTCAATCGAATGGGTTAAAGTAGATCCTGCTAAGATCGAGGTAATTGTCAAACTCCCACCTCCAAAGACTCCAAAGGAGGTGAGAAGATTCCTTGGACATGTCAGATACTACTGACGATTCATTGAAAATTTTATGAAACTTTTTGCACCAATGTTTGGATTTCTCACAAAGGATGTTGACTTTCTTTGGACTGACCATTTTCAAACTTCCTTTGAAACTTTAAAAGATAAATTATTCGTGGCACCAGTTCTCAAAAGACCCAATTGGGCCCTTCCATTCCATATATCTATTGATGCCTCCGATACTGCAATAGGGGGAGTGTTAGGAAAAAAATAATACCAATAATCTTATGCCATTTACTTTGTAAGTAATTACTTGATTCCTGCTGAGATAAACTATATAGTCACTGAGAAATAATAATTAACAGTTTTCCATGCCATAAAAAAAATTCGCCATTATATCACATGATATGAGGTATTTGTACATACATATCACTTTTCCATTAAATTTCTCATGAACAAACCTATAACCAATTGTCAAGTAACTAGGTGACTCCTTTTATTACAATATTTCAATATTATTGTCCTTGACCGACCAAGAAAATAGAACTTAGTAGTTGACTTTCTCTCTCACATTAATCATGAAGGTGATAGTATTCTTGTTGATGATAGTTTTCGATATGAGCATCTCTTCGCACTCTCCGTAAACACTCCCTGGTTCGTAGATATGGAAAATTATTTAGCCATTAGAAAATTGTCAACTCATTTGTCACCTCATGAAAAGTGTTGAATTATAACACAAAGTGATAACTACTCATGGGTTGGCCATGACCTTTTCCATACTGGACCATATTTTATCATTCATACATGTGTCTAGGAAGGAGAGATGTTAAGAACCAAATATCAATATAGCATAGAAAAACCTCAGAAAAAATACTCAACGCCTTGAAAAAGAGATAATTTCAGATAATAAACTTCTTCAAGGGGGAAAAATCCTTTTACCCCACTTAAATGTTCCAGTAAAAGATGATTCAAAATGAAAATGTCTCCTTGGTATATATAGGAGACTATGAGGTATAATTACAACTAATGTCCTATAGCAAGCATAAATAAAATAACATTACTAATATAATATGCCCCAATTAAGGGGTAATGAGCCAATATTAGGGCTCAACATGCCCCTCCCCTTGAGACAAGTGTTGTCTGCAATGCTTGATTAACTTTGGATGCTTCTGTATAAAAGACTCATCTTCCCAAGTGGAATCTTTAGCCAGTAGTTTCCTCCATTTAATGAA